>JAPEBW010001553.1:0-22275 GCA_027405785.1 Ophiocordyceps robertsii | reverse complement strand
CTGCACCGCCAGAGTCCAGGACTGCATCAGCAGGGCACCAGCGGGCATCGGCAGCGGCAGAGCTTCCAGTGGACGGCTCCCGAACAGCCTCGAGCTCGCAGGTACCTGGAGAGGATTGGGTGGAGCCGGTCTACAGGGACCCCCTTGCCTTGCACCATGTCCACACTAGGTACCTGTTCGCTACAGTAGGGCCATTGTTAGCGAAGGCGGAGAGGGCGCCAAGAGGTGACGCTTGGGCCAGAGCGTGGGCGTTGCCGCTCAACCGCCGTGGGCCCTCCGCACGCAGCCTATCAGGGGGCCGGTTGCAGCGCCCGCCCGCCGCTGTTGCCGGGTGGTTACTGGGTCGAGACGCCGTGTCTCTGCTAGAGGCGGCACTACGGATACAGATACTAACAATTGCATTCGACCGATTTCACATCATCCTGTGCCCGTTCATCGACGTCGTCCCACGCGCTGTCTCGCTCCACATCGTCACGGCAATGTCTATATAAAGCCCTCGGCTACTCCCGCACTCTCTCCCTCGTCCCTTTCTCTCTCAACACAAAGGCTGCATCCGTATGCACCGCATTCAACGACTCCTCCTCCTACAGCCGATGCATCGCATCATGGAGTGCAGATGTCAGGCCGGTGTGTCGTGCGTGTTCACCCGTCACATGGCCCCATGCCTCGGGCCATTGACGGCCGCGGATTTGTACATACTGTACATATGTACTTGCTCGGCTGGGGGGTCCACGGTTCATTTGGCCTCCTCCACTGCTCGTTATCGCCCGTGAACGGCTCATATTTGTGCCGGGTTTACTTTTCTATGCAAGCATTCGAATACAACAAGAAACGTCTCACTGTCTATCTGTACTTTGTATATCGCTGTCTCAACCCAGCATGCTCGCTCGCCCCGTCACCGACTCTCACCAGCCGCGTCACGCCGCCTTGCCTTGCCTCGCCTTGCCTTGCCTCGCCTCGCCTCGGCCACGGCCACGGTGGTCATTGATTGCCTCGCAAGCACGTTCCCGCGCCGCGAGATGGGTACCTGCAGCGCAATACGACGTCGATGAAAATTGCCCTGCCATCCACTCACCAGGCCTCGCACGGATCCCCGAAACGTCTCACTCTCCGACCTGTCAGATAGCAAGACTTGGTAACGCTGCAGGGGCCCGCAGCTAGCATGGAGCTTGCATGCTGGCCGGCCGTGAAGCCATCCCCGACTTTGGCCTCCGCCAGATACTGCAGTCTGTGGTACAGAGTAGACCTCACAACCACATGGCATTCATTCATGCATCTTCACCAGCACAATCGACCCTACGCCGCATTTTACTTCCGAATTAATGCCACGTCGCCCACCCGTGCGTGCACGCCACCGCGCAACCTAGGCTTGTGTGGCTTCAATCTCCCCAGAGCAGCCCCGGCCCCGTCTTTACCCCTGCAGCTCCAGTCTCTTGCCGGGGGGGCGCCTCTCATCTCGCCTTCGTCTCAGGCCAACACACTCTCACATTTTGTGAGCCTGCAGATGGGCTATTCGTACTCTGTACAGAGTAGATGGCACTGCATCATCACCGTTGCGCTTCCGACGACATCATCCACCTGTCACGAGAGCAACCACCACTGCTCGACCCCGGGACATACGCAGAGCCATGGAAATGACTTCTATCCAAAATGTGTAGTTTGTCTCCTCATACCGCCAGACCCTGCTCAGAAACCTCGTCCCGCTCCAACCGCTCCAACCCGCTGCCAACCGCCCCATACACGCGCAACGGGACCGACACGTCAAAGCTTTCGCAAGCCAGACTCTCCACCGCCACAAGAACCAGCCCCCCCTTCTCGTCCTGGGAGATTTGCTCCAGCAGCGGGTGCGGGACCTGCGACTCCCCAGAACCAGACGCCTCGCTGCCCTGATATGGAACCACAAACTCGACCCTGATCTTCCAGTCCAGGCTGATGCTGCTCGTCACAAACTCGGGCGTGGCGGTTATGGGAATCGTCGGCGAGAAGACGACGCGTCGGGAGTAGAGGGCGGCTTCGGAAGAGGCGACGTATACTTTACGCGTGACCCGGTGAATGCTCGACTCGGATCGCACCGCCAGCGCCGCGTCCACCTTTTCCGACGTCTCCAACGTCGAGTGAACCGCATAGCAGGGTATGTCGGCATCGGTAAAGTCAATGGCCATGGTGACGACCTCCCCCAGCCTGTAGGCGGGCCGCGTGAGCATGACGACGCCCACGCGCTGCCCGTTTCGCGCAATCTCGAACCGGTTGGGGCTCTGCTGTCCTTCGACCGCCAGGTTGCTCTTCATAATGGCAAGATGGATCGCGTCCTTGGCACTGGTGGCCTCCTCGACCGCCGGCGACCGCTTGGGGTCGCTCGCCTCGGCTGGCGACAGCAAGGCGCCCCCTCCCGCGTCGTTCCGGCTTGCCACCAGCTCATCCACGTATGCGAGAAACTCGAGACCCGTCGCCGGCACGTCATCCAATGCCTTCTGCCCCGCCTCTTTCTTGCCCTTTCCGAGGCTCTTTACCAGGGCCTCGTCTCGCAAGAGGACGTAGGGATTCATGAGATCGTGCCCGAGAATCTCGCCGTGGCCGTTGACGCTGCCCAAGACGCGAAACGGGACCTCGACCGAGCGCACCTGTTGTTCTTTGACCCCGCCAGCCCGCTGCGTCCCAATGACGAGACTGTACGAGAATTTGACCGCTTTGCCCTTGTGTGTTGGCGGCAGCCCCTTTGGTAGCTTAAAGGAATATTCGAATGACCGGCTCTCTCCCGGCGCCAGCTGCAGGTCGACAAACAGGATAGACTGGGGAGTGCTCAGCAAAGGCACCGATCTCGAGTTGGCAACTCCGCGTATCTCCTTGATGGTGCTTAACTCTCCCCCGCCCCAGAGGTCCCCGAGGGTGTTGCTGATGTTGCCCCAACCGAAGCTGCGTAGGAGTCCAGTCTCCCGCTTCGATGGCTCCAATCCGATGACGCCGCCGCCTCGCCCACCAACTGCTGCCTTCTTCTTGACTAGCTCAAACGGCCCCAAGCTGATTAGGGACCCGTCCAGCGAGAAAGACCCCTGTATTTGAGCGTAGCCCATCATGAGAGATTCCGGAGCTCGGGTTTGCTGCGAGGCCATGCCAGAGCTACGCCGCGTTTGAGACTGGCGTCCGTTGCTGCCTCTCATCAGGGGATGGGTCACGTATTCGGACGCCAGGGTCTCTGATGAGTGATTGCTCATGGAGTAAAACTCGCCGCTGCTGCGAGGTGTCCCTCCAGACGCGCTCGTGCTGATCAGAAGCCGGGCCGAGGGACGGTCGCTGGGCGTCTGTAGCTGCTCCCTTGGTCGGTGACTCAGGTTGCTGTGGTCGTTTGGCCCATCTTGTGGACTGAGAAAGCCTTGCCCTGGTTGTCGCTTCGGGGTCTCCTGTGGTTCGGGGCCTGGCGACGTCGCAAGAGGGAAGTGGAAGTCCGGCATTGGGCGAGGAGAGGCCAAGGGCGACCTTCGCAGGGCCGGCCGGCTCGGAGTGTTGGGCACAGTCGATGGACCCGCCATTCGCCCGAATCGATCTGGAGGATAGGAGGCGTGGAATATGGAAGAGGCTGCGGAGCCTTGCAGAAGGGACGCTTGCCAACGGTTAGCTCATGACGGGACAAGACGCAGGGGCGGCGTTACCTGAGTGCGGCGCTGATGCCGGCGAGGATTGTGCCCGAGGTAAGATTTGGAGGCTGGCGGCCCGGCCGTGGCCACGGTGAGGCCGCTGCGGCTTGGGGCCGGCGTCATTTCGAGCACCATTGTCATCGGCGGCGCTGGCGGAGCCAATCGACACAATGGATACGGACCGCTTGTGGGCGTGGCCAGAGCGCCAGTCACCACTGCTGGGTGTGTGCGGCCATTGTATAGAGCCCGACCGGCTGTGAGAACTGGGAGAGGGGACGCTCAAGGACAAGGCCGAGCGACGATGACCTCTGATTGAGCCGGCGGGCGGCGGCGACGTCAATCCCGAGGCGGCCTTGGCGCGGCCTTGCAAGGGCGAGACGAGCCTCTGGCGCTCGCTGGCCGGCGCTGGCTTCTGCTGCGATTGCTGTTTCTGCTGGTGCGGCTCCGGGGCGACATTCTTGAAGGTGATTGTGCATTTGACCTCCTCGCCGGCGAAGACGGTCTGGTCGCGCCAGTGGACGAAGACGCGGACGTTGGTTTGGGCGTCGGGCGACATGGCGGCGTCGGCGCGAGAGGGCGGCGAGAAGAGGGCGGCCAGGCGGGTTCAAACGTGGTCATTTCCGTCGACGGCGGCTCTCCGAGAGCGCAGCGCAGAGCTGGCGGCGGCGGCAACGGACGCTGGACGGCCAAGGGGAGACTGGACGGAGCTGCGAGAAGAAGAGCTTCGGCCAACGTCATGACAGCTGCGAGGGAAATGTCCACTCTGGCTCGTGCTTGGGGCCAATCGGCTGATCCTCGTCGCAAGCAACCTGTCATCGGTCTTCCTAGGTGTCTTGAGCGGGGTACCCCGGCTAAGCCAGGTACATCCACGCGCACCGAAAGGGCCAGCCTTTGTCGCAATCCTGAGGTATCTGCAGACATAGGATACATGCCGCAACAATAAGCCCAAAGGTTCACATGCGCATCCAACATCAAACAGCACAATGCTCGCTAGGAAACTTTGCCCTTTCCCAACTCGTAATCGAGAGTAAGATATTGCACGCAATCGGTGGTTTTCTGTCGTCGCTCATATCCCTTCGCGCCCTTTCGAGACTGCGGCAAGACAGCTGCCCGTAATCAAGGTATCAAATAGTGGTATGAATCTGGAGTCATTTCGCAAAACACGAGCCCTTGCGTGAGGGCAGCACGGAGATCTATCTGGATAAGGGCGAAGTAAGGGTCTCGTCCTTCGAGCCGAGCAAGCCACTGTAAAAGAAAATATGCCAACCGCGCTGGCTCCTCGAAGCCATTTTCTCCACCCTTGACGCACCATAAAGCAAAGATCCATCCGCTCCATCATGGTCTTGGATGATTCTCATGAGAAACTCCGTCATGGAATTCGTGGCATCCCAACCAGATTTCGGCGGGTCACCTAAGCCCGGCGTCGACATCACCGGCATCGACCAAGTTGCCTAGAAAAGACGCGGGCTACCAACCCAACAACTCTCCTAGTACCGTCATCCGACCTAGGCAAAATGCCTATGTTCTCAGTCGCTTGTCAGATCTTCGACTCCAAGCTTGACCCTCTTCGACTTTCGAGCCTGTTTCTTCTCGTCTTCTGCGTCGAGATCTCGCTTGATCACGAAGGGAGACCCGGCAAGGGTTCCTGACTGTGCAGACAAAAACAGTTAGTTACCTCACGATGGAAGCCAGATACCCGTTTCCACGGCAAGCCGTCGAAATATGCACTCACGCTTCTGGAGCGCAGTAAGTCTCTGGCGAGCTTGCGAAGCTCTTTCTCTCCCATATCATCGAGCCCATCACAGTCGTCAGTCGGGGGCGACGAAGGCCGTGACCGAGGTAGAACCATCTCCTTCTGGAGCGCACCTAGGAACTATTAGCAAAGTCAATAGCTGTCGAGGAGGTTTAAATAAAAGACTCACTTCGGGATCGATACATGAAGCTGAATTTGCCGATTACGCGTTTGCTTTTAAATATGCTGCGACCTGCTTTAGTGCCCATAGAGCCGACTGAGAATCTGCAACTCTTAGCACCTATTTTCGCCATTTGATAGGGGTCGGCGCGTACTTCGTTCCGTGGGTAAGCTCACGCCCCTTCATTGCTTTTTCTGCTAGGTGGAAAGTATCTGTGTCGTGCGAGGATCTGGCCTTCTTCGCCACCTTGCAGGGCACCTTGCCGAACCCGATGGACACCTGGGCCAGGATTGTTCCTAGACTGTCGGCTTTTTTGGCGTCGCGCTTAACCCTTAACATGTCGGCATCCTCAACTTGTTTGAAATTAGCATCCATAACTTGACTGTATCTAGTAGTAGACTTACTCGCGGAAACTGGAGCAAAGGTGAAGAATCTTCGAGTGGCCTGCCCACGAATACGCGAGGGCTCCTCGATGGAGTCCACTGCCAAAGTCACGGGCCTTACAACCTTTTTACCGACAACGAATCCATAGCGGCTGTCGGCAAAGTCCCCGTCGATAGTGACACGTAAAATGACGACTTTATAAGGGGCGACAAGCTTGAAGTCGGATGTGATTTCAGCTTCCACGCTGAATAGAAGGCCTGATTTGGACTCTATGTAGCATCGGGTGGATGTTGAGTCTTCTGCGTCATCACCAGAATCATGTCGGTGATCGTCTCCCGGCGGTGGATCGTACTCGGTGGCGGGCTGCCCTGCGACCTTTACACGGACAATCAAGCCTGGCAACGTCGGAAGGACCGCCATGTGGTGTAGCGTTGAGCGCGAGTCGAGGTTGAAGAGCGGCGAGTTCTAGGTCAGCCCTCGGAAGAGGGTTGAAGTGAGTGTGTAGCCTTGGAGAAGAGTGTGGGCGAATAACCGAAGGGCTGAGTGAGGGCAAGGTCGGGAGCGAGAGGAAGGTGGATGTTTGGGGGAGACCTTTTTTAAAGCCTTGAAACGTTGAGGGACGTAAACGGTGAAGGCGCCTGATTTAAACTCCCCGGGTGGTTGCTGCTTGGCACTGCCAGGGCAGTGGCAGCTGGCCGGCCCTGTTTAGGCGACGTACGTATCCGTACATACTAGGTACCTAGGTACCTTGCGAATATATGCATACCTGCGGGCTGGCCTGGCGCTTCTCTAGCCAAGGCAGCCATAGGTGTGCAGGCTTCATGCTGTATATTAGCCGACTGTGCGTTAAACAACGGGTCAGTGGAATTACGGGATAGGCTGCTCCACCCGCGGGATGCTTAAGCGATCTAAGGACAGCGGGGAAAGGGAGTCCTTAAGAGCCTCCTGCTTCCAACGGCTGCCGGACATACATACACGCACACACATATCGTCACATTAACGAAACCTCTGCGCTCCGGACTGGACTCGCGAGTCGAGACGGTGCGGCCGATTTCTTCCTAGGCGAGAATCTCCAGAGCCACGTCATAAGCGGGCGCAGCTTCAAAGTGCGTGACGAGCCCGGCATAGACACCATAGACAATCAACAGCCTAAGGCGATGGAAAGGCAGAGAGAAGCACCAGCCAGTCTACGACCAACAAACAGTCCTGGTAGTCAACACTTTATACCGCGTTGCACCTATAAAGCTACGGTTCCCTTTCTTTCCGGACCAGAGTGATTATTGTAGACAGTTATTTCCTTTTTTCGGGGGGGGGGGGGTCAGGTGACAACTAGGTAGACAAACCTGTTGGAGTGGCGCTTATTGGACCCTGTTTCGTCAAGCGCTGCCAATCCCACCTAGCTTCTCCACGCTCTACGCCACCAGTCGCGGAAACCCTTCCTCGGCCGATTACTCGACAACATGGCCTTGCTGTTGGGCGTTCGGACGCAGATACTGTCGTGGTGGCAAGGCACGCCGCTGCCCAGCGGACAGAACGCGCCGTGCCGCTTCCAGACGTGGCACGCATTCGACGCCGCCAGCAGGTCATGGAGTCCAACGGAACCCACGAGCAGTCACGCCCGCGGCCACAGCCATGGCGACTTTAGAATAGTCACCTGGAACGTCGACGCCACATCGGCTGTGCCCCAGATGCGCGCAGACGGCATCATTTCCCATGTCCTCGGCCTGAGCCCTGCTGTCGACGTCATCTTTCTTCAGGAGGTCTCGCGGGCCGCCCTTGGGTTTCTGCTGGGCGACGCGCGCATACGCCAACTATGGTACTCGAGCGATGCTGATGCATCCAAATGGGGAGGCCAGTCCTTCGGGACCGTCACACTGGCCTCAAGGCAACGCTTTGACGCGACGGCGGCACTCGGTCCAGTGTGGAGAGTCGCCTACCCCAGCCGCTTCGGCAGAGATGCGCTTTGCTGTGACATCTTGGTCCCTCCGGCCAGCCCAGACCAACACCTTGTTCGCGTCCGACTCGTCAATGTCCATCTAGACTCGCTCCCAATAAGGCCATCCCGTCGTCCCCGGCAAATCTCCGTCGCTGCTTCGCTGATACGGAGCGCGGGCCGCGGCCTCGTCGCTGGAGACTTTAACCCGGTGCTGCCGGAAGACGACTCCCTTGTGCAGGATCAGGGACTCACGGACGCATGGGGTCAACTTCATGGCCAAGATGCCGGCTTCACGTGGGGGCTTGATGGGACGCAGCCTTTTCCTCCGGGGCGGCTGGACAAGGTCGCTACCATGGGCATCTACGTTGAGGCCATTGAGGTTATGCACCCGGGAACCATCACGAATGCAACAGCAAACCCTTTGACGGATGAATCGAGCAGCGATGCCAACGAGGTGGTGTCATGGAGCGATCATTCTGGGCTCTGGTGCCACTTTCGCGTGTCACCTTGACCGTGGCTTGTTATGCGATGGAGGTAAATGCGCCTGACCGCAGAGTTCGTTGTAAACCGGGGAGGGATGTCCCTGCGGAGAGAATGTCCCTACGAAGAGAGTGAGATAGTAAGAGCTAGGGTTAGGAGTGACGACCTTCCCTCCATACAAGGTGCTGTTGTACCTACTGCCGAAGCCTAGGGAACAAGACAAGGGAGCAGCGGATGACGGAAAGAAGACGCTGATTCATAACAACAGCCTTTGATCGTGTCACTTGGAAAGCAGAGCTCAGTTTACACGCTTGAGGCTTTAGATTCTGGTGGCTACGTCCTCGTATCTTCGTTCCATGTCCCTGTATAGATCCTCGAACCATCGAACATCATATTGAGTACTTGGCTCTGAGCAAGAATACAGCAACGCCATCATCCCAGCACAGCGTCAGCTCTTGTATCTTCCGTCCAGCTGCTGCCACGTTTTTAAATCATTAAATTCCCGAATCCAGTCCGACAGTCCCTTGGCCATATCACTCTTCAAGCCCTTCAAGTCCAGCTGAACCCGGTCAGCGATGAGCAGATCTCGAATTGATCTTATATCTTGCATGTCCCCATATCTCTTAGCCCCCCTTCGTCGGGTTTCATTAGCCCAACCACTCAGCTTCAGTCTCAGCAAGCCATCTGGCTCAAGAAAGTTCAACTGCATTTGCTGGCCCAGCCGCACGATCCCGGCCTCGTCCAGGGTAGGGAACGCCATAAATCCAGCAATGATGCCGTCGACCTCAACGAAAGTGCCCCCGGATTCCACGAAGAAGTAGTAAGAGTCGGACGGCAAGACGCCGCTCTTATCCTGGATAAAGGGAGGTTTCGAGAAAATATCAAGGAGCGTGCCGTAACCATGGGCACCGTTCGGGACGGCGATGTCAATGTCCGACGTTGTGCGTGCCGTCATGCCAACATTGATGCAGGCGAAGCCGCCGCAGAAATAGTAAGGTACGTTGGCCCGCTTGAGCTCCTGGTGAAGATGTAAAGCACAGTTGTACAAGTCTCTTTGCGGCGGCGGCGGGAGCGTGGCTACAAAACATGCGTGAGAGTCTTTTCATTGATGCTTTGCATGGCGTCACTCGGCCCATCAGTCCTGTCACTAACGTTTTTGCCCTGGAGGGGTTGTGGCTTTCAGGTGTTGAAGCAATTCATCAAAAGCTTTATGTGTCCTTGCTGCAGATGCATTAGATGTTAAACGTTCCGCAAGGTTGGAGTCAACATGTAAGGCACCATGGGCTCAATACTAACCGGCGAGACTAACCCTACCCTCCCCATGTCGCGACATGTTAGAAATGGGTGCTGCCGAGACGTATGTACGTGTTGATTGGGCTCGATTTGGGACGTCTTTTTCTTTGATCGACAAGCGTACACGTCGGGCTCACGACGGAGGGAAAGCCGCGTCTTATATCTGTAGAGCGAGTGCGAGTGTGAGCAGCCCAATACATTTATCGTCCTGGGCGGCTACGCCACGAAGCAAATGAGGGGGAGAGACGAATCAAACCCTTGGCTGCTGCATTGCATCGGTGGCCAGCAGTCACATCCGGATGTGGTTATAGCTCCGCATCTTGATCATACTGACATGTTGGACTCGTTGGGATAGTTCCGGTGACCGTTGGAGTGACCGGGGATGCTGCCAACTTGGACGCCATAGTGCTGAAGCAAAGCCTGGAGCCGGAGCAGCCCGTGAGCTTTCTGTTTTCTCTCCGGGTCCGGAAGACATGGCGGACTCCAGCTTGCGGCGCTTCCAACGGCTCTGCCTCTTCGTTCCCCCGAATTGCGGAGCACGATGCGCTTTAGTTTCTGATTACCCCATAAAACCCCCCCGACCCGCATTAGCGCGGCGAGTATGTACATATAGAGTTGATGAGGGCTTATATAAGCCTCTCGGAAAAGCATTATTCCGGGATGGCTATTTAAGGCCATTCCCCTCTCTGTACAACCCGAGATCGAGACTTAGAATTTACATGCCCATGACACATACCCTGTTGAACAAGTAAAGTAGAGTACAGAGTACGAAGTACAAATATTTTTGCTTAATAATAATAAGCCGAGTGATCGGGCTGCTACCCACATCAGCATCGCCTTCCGCCAAGGGCTGCTTCAGTTCTGTTTCCTGATCATGCCCAGCCATCTGAATCGGCCTTTCCGCGTCCGCGACGCAGGCGCAGAGGGTGCGACAGCAGTCGCCAGATGTTTGAAAGACTCTGGTATCCCATCAGCTCTTTGGGGAGCGAATGCAGCCACCTATCACGGCGGCGGTCTCTGCCCGTTGGTAAGTGTCCCAAACACGTCACTCCCCAGTCCGAGCCCGAGATGCTGACATGAACTACTACCCAGGATATAGAGCTCGTCGTCAATGACGCTCATCAACAGCGGGCCTTCGCTGTGCTGACCTCCAATGGGGTCTCACCTGCCATCCCTGATGACGACGAAAGCACTCCCCCAGTTGACTATGCACTTTGGCGACAACAAGCACCCTCATATCGATACCGGGACCGCCGACGCGTCCGAATATGCAGCCCTATATACAAACCACCCCCAAGCGGAGACTGGCTTGAGGATGCTCTGCTTCCATATATTATCTTGTATTCGGCTGAGACACTTGGTCTGCCAACACTTCCACCACTTCCACACACCAAAACCCAACGACTGCTCGGGTCGACACAGCCCTACGTCCTTGCACCCACGTTTCATACTCCACGAATTTCACAAGGCATGATCGGCAGCAAGGGTGAATCCCTCATCACCGCATTTCCGGCTCTCGTTGAATCAGAAATGAATGTTCTGCTGTGGCATGCGGACTTCCTTTCTCCAGTCTGGGGACAGCACATGGCCCAGCTTTCCGAGCTTCTTCGCTCACGAAGCTTCCTGGAAGGACCAGATGGCTTGCCGGACTTGGTAAGCCCCAGGCTGTCAAGTTTCGCAAACTGGATTCGATCCGACTTTCGAGGGGAAGCGAACCCCGAGGACTTGTACGACTTGAAAGATGCTGAAATCCGGCGCAAAGCGGAAGTAAATTTGGGTGCACATAATAGTGACTCTTTCTCATCAGAGCTCTCGGTATAGCGCGTTGGCAGACTTCCTCTGGTTGTCTGCACCATGTGCGAATATCAGGAACTTTCCGGCCTTTTGAGGACTTGTGCGATTTCCGTGCGTCGTGACATGAGCCGCCATACTTGCAGACGTCTTCGTCAAGGATTTGCAGTCGTGGCAGCCCGGGTATCTTTCCTTTGCGGGGTATATTCACGAGTAGAATCACCGCGGGTCGGCTGTCAGGCACCGGCGAAGTCGGCGATATCTTGTGATACCAGATGGGAGGAGGGCCATGATTGATGGTAGGACTCCAGGCAGCTTGCTCATGTATAAGGGGATGACGTCGCCCCTTAGCATGCCCCGTTCTCCTTCGACTTTCCAGTCTACTAGTGCCCACATCTCGAGTTTTGACTCTAAATCTCATCTTCATGTTAGAGGGTTCCCTTCAATTCGAACCTTGATCCTGAAGACCCGTCATGCGTTCATAGCTGAATGACGACGGTGCTACGTTGAGGACTGGGCACGTTTTTCACATTGATGTTTTGAGTACTTTGCCTCACGCTTCCCTAAACGACCCTTGTTTGCATTGTTGTGTTGATACGCTATCGATACGAGTGCGAAGAACAGCACAGTGCCCGTAGCAGAGGGGGCTGCACCTTGGAGACTTGACCTTGGCGAGACAGACTTTTGTTATCCTTGGCGCCAGCACTAATAAGTCGATGGAGCGCCCGTGTTGAAGACCAGGGGCCGGCAAGCCACGCGGGGAGGACAAGGCGCTAGGGCGTGTTCTAGCACTGCGTCGCGTCGACGGTGCAGATCCGGGAGAAGCGGGAAGTAGCGTCGAGGGCTAGAGGGCGCAGTCTCAGGTCCCCGGCATTTGTCCGCGTTGGATTACAGTCTGTAGCAGCGTTTTGGGGCGGGTGCCGAGGTGGGCGCTCGGCTTCTACGGCATGCCAAGAGAGGGGGGCCAGGGACAGGGAGAGGGGAGGGGAGGAGAGGAGGAGAGAGGAGAGAAAAGAGGCGGCGGGAGATGGAGCTGCCGCTGCTTTTCGGGAATGACTGTACGTACACATGTATGTATGTATACGTTGCAGACTCTGCCTTGTAAAGTCCGAGGGTGCCGGGCAGAGGGCGGGGCAAAGTTGGAAGATGGCTCCAACTCCAAGCAGGGAGGCAGGCAGCGGGTCAGCCCTGGGACAAGAATGTCTTGACATCGTGTTGCGTGATTCGTCACGCGCCGAGGAAAAGGAGGGGGAGGTAACGGGCCTGATCTCTCTCGCTCGCTCACTCTCTCCATATTCCCCTCTATCGTCTCGGGTCCCCTTTTTTCCAAACACGCTACGCACCAAGTGGCTCTTGCAACGGCACGGCACTTGCCACCTAGGGTTGGTCGCTGTCAGTCTAGCAGCCGAGGCTCCTTTTTTGTCGCAAATACATTGCACATACATAAAGTCCATGATGCCTGTGTGGGTGCGTGGGTTGTGGATGCCGCGTTGCGGGGAAGGAGAAGACGGCGTCGTCAAAATGCCCGTTCCCCGCCTTTTACGTGACTATACCTAGGTAATAGGTAGGTAATCAGTCGCCTGCTGCTCCAGCTGTCTTTTTTCCCCCTCCCCCCCCCCCACCTCTCCTCTCTTTTCTCTTCTCTTCTCTGTCGACCTCTTCCTCCTCCCTTTCGTTGTGATTCAGTTTTGCCGATTCAAACACTGCTCCTCGCCCTCATCGTCATCGTCGACTCCGCCCGCCGCCATGTCTCTGACCGTCGACCTCAAGACCCCTGTCACTGGCTCTTACCAGCAGCCTATCGGCCTGTAAGCCCGTCCCCCGCGACAGGCTCCCTCTTGGCCAAGCCAACGGCCACTTACCGGCAGGGTGCATTGCACACGTGGCTAACACAGGCCGCCCCCAGCTTCATCAACAACGAGTGGGTCGAGGGCATCGACAAGAAGAAGTTCCAAGTCGTCAACCCCGCCACCGAAGAGGTCATCACCTCGGTCTGCGAGGCCACCGAAAAGGATGTCGACGCCGCCGTCGCCGCTGCCCGCAAGACGTTTGAGACGACATGGAAGCAGGTCACTCCCCAGGCCCGTGGCGCCATGATCCTCAAGCTCGCCGACATTGTCGAGAAGAACACCGACCTCCTGGCCGCCGTCGAGTCCCTGGACAATGGCAAGTCCATCACCATGGCCCGCGGCGACATTGGTGCCGTCGTCGCTGTCCTGAGATACTATGGTGGCTGGGCCGACAAGATCACTGGCAAGACCCTCGATGTTGCCCCCGACATGTTCAACTACACCCGCAGGGAGCCCGTAAGTCCTGATCCATGAATCCGTCGCGCCTCGTCACTGACGGCGAAAAGATTGGTGTCTGCGGCCAAATCATCCCCTGGAACTTCCCCATGCTCATGCTTGCCTGGAAAATCGGCCCTGCTCTCGCCACCGGCAACACCATTGTCATGAAGTCGGCTGAGCAGACGCCCCTATCGGCACTCGTCTTTGCCAACTTTGTCAAGGAGGCTGGCTTCCCTCCTGGCGTCTTCAACCTGCTCTCTGGCTTCGGCAAGGTCGCTGGCGCAGCCATCTCCTCCCACATGGACATTGACAAGGTCGCCTTTACCGGTTCCACCCTCGTTGGCCGCACCATCATGAAGGCCGCCGCCTCGTCCAA
This sequence comes from Ophiocordyceps robertsii, assembly GCA_027405785.1. Lineage (NCBI taxonomy): Eukaryota > Fungi > Ascomycota > Sordariomycetes > Hypocreales > Ophiocordycipitaceae > Ophiocordyceps > Ophiocordyceps robertsii. Next base: position 8,182 of record JAPEBW010001553.1, on the reverse strand, counting down.
CCTGAAAAAGGTGACGCTCGAGCTGGGCGGCAAGTCTCCCAACATTGTCTTCAACGACGCCGACATCGAGCAGGCCATCTCTTGGGTCAACTTTGGCATCTACTTCAACCACGGCCAGTGCTGCTGCGCCGGCACCCGCATCTTTGTTCAAGAGGGCATCTACGACAAGTTTGTCGAGGCATTCAAGAAGCGTGCCACCCAGAACAAGGTCGGCGACCCATTCGATGACAAGACCTTCCAAGGTCCCCAGGTCAGCCAGCTCCAGTACGACCGAATCATGGGCTACATCAAGTCGGGCAAGGAGGATGGCGCCACTGTCGAGATTGGCGGCGAGCGCCACGGCGACAAGGGCTACTTTATCCAACCCACAATCTTCTCCAACGTCCGGTCCGACATGAAGATTATGCAGGAGGAGATCTTCGGCCCCGTCTGCGCCATTGCCAAGTTCAAGGACGAGGACGAGGCCATCAAGCTGGGCAACGACACCACCTACGGCCTGGCCGCCGCCGTCCACACAAAGGACCTCAACACTGCCGTGCGCGTCAGCAACGCCCTCAAGGCCGGCACTGTCTGGGTCAACTGTAAGTCTGACGCCTTTGTTGACATCGCTCTCCCTTCTAACCGCCGAGCAGGCTACAACCTCATCAGGCACGAGACTCCCTTTGGTGGATACAAGCAGAGCGGCATCGGCCGTGAGCTTGGCGAGGATGCGCTGGCGAGCTACACGGAGACGAAGAGCGTGGCCATCAGATTGGGAGGCGCAATGTTTGGCTGAAAGATTGTTGGAGGCATGAGGGACAATGATGCAGGCTAAATTGATGTTTATGAACGCCCCGGCTGCACTGCGAAATTGTAAAACTCGAGATATCTACTAGCGATGAAGTGGAATGAATTCATGAGCCGTGTTGAGCATATCTTTGCTCTCTGCACCTGTTCGGCGCATTTGCGCAATGATGTCATAAGCCTCTGTTCTCTTCGGGTACGTACCTCTTCTACCGTGCAAGCGCGTCTTATCGATAACGGGTGGATACCGCGACCCTGGCAAATACTCGCCAGCTGCCGAGCGACAACTCACGACTGCTCTCGCAGCACCAGCCCTTTTTCGACCGCAAGTCGCCGCAACACAGGGGCGTGACGCGAAAAACAGCCGCGCGCGCGGCCAGGTGGACCCGCAATGTCTGCCCTCTACAACCTCGAGCCGCAGCCGACGGCATCGGCCATAATCCACACAACGCTGGGAGAGATCCTCGTGGAGCTCTTTGCCAAGCAGACGCCGCTGACGTGCCGAAACTTCCTCCAACTGAGTCTCGACGGCTACTACGATGGCACGGTATTCCACCGGCTCGTCCCCAACTTCATCCTCCAGGGCGGCGACCCGACGGGCACCGGCAACGGGGGCGAGTCCATCTACGACGGGGGCGCCTTCGGCGACGACCTTGACCCGTGGCCGATGGACCAGCGGCATGGCAGGAACGCGGGGCCGGCGGGCATCAACTTCAGGGACGAGTTCCACTCGCGCCTCAAGTTCAGCCGACGCGGCCTCCTGGGCATGGCAAACGACGGCCGGCCCGACACCAACGGGAGCCAGTTCTTCTTCACGCTTGACAAGACGGAGGAGCTGAGTGGCAAGAACACGCTGTTTGGACGAGTCGCGGGCGACACGATCTACAACCTGGCCAAGATTGGCGAGTCCGAGGTGGAAGAGGGGTCTGAGCGGCCCTTGTACGCCGTCAAGATTGAGAGGATCGAGGTCTTGGTGAATCCGTTTGAGGGCATGGCGAAGCGATCGCGAGTCGCCACACGAGTCCAGCCCAAGGCGCCGGCAGCAAAAGACAAGAAGAAGAGGAGGAAAGGCGGGAAGCAGCTGCTCAGTTTCGGGGACGAAGAGGGAGATGAGGAAGTGCCGGTGTTTAAAAAGACAAAGTTTGATACGAGGCTGATTGCCGGTGAGGAGGCCGAGGAGGAACGGCCACGCGACAAGAAATCTACGAACCGGGAGCCCGCAAAAGTAGCCAAGCCCTCCAAGACCACCGCTGTCGATCTAGAAAGCCAAGTCGAGGACACCGTTGGTCATGTCGAGCCCAAGCCCGTCGTGGACAAGGAAGCAAAGTCACGACCCGAACCCGAAGCCCCTTCACGGGAGCCATCTTCAGAGCCAGAACCCGTCAGGAAGAGTGCGCTCCAAAAGGCCCAGGAGGAGATGGCGGCGCTCAAGGCGTCCATGCGACGGACGGTCCACACGGAACAGGCAGTGACGGAGAAGGAGAAGTCGGCGCTGGAGTCGATGATTCCCGAGACGTCGATTCGTGGACGCAAGAGGCGGGCGGCAGGGAACAATGCATTGGGCAACGAAGATGCAGACACTGTGCGCATGCTCAGGGCCTTCCAGTCAAGGCTCGACAAGGCGCCCCCTGAAAAGGAGACGGCTCGGTCATCAAATACCCAGGACGGGGACGGCGAGGGCTCAGGGGCGGCGGGCGACGAAGCGGAGCTGTGCGACCTGCACTTCATCGCAAACTGCCAAAGCTGCACGGCTTGGGACAAGCAGGAAAAGGAAGAAAGCGACGACGAAGGCTGGATGTCGCACTCGCTGTCGTTTGCGGCGGAGAAGCTGGGCAAGGACCTGAGCAACCGCAAAAAGGCCGAGGAGGAGCTCGTCGTCATCGACCCGCGAGAAAAGGCCCGCACGCTCAAGGAGGAGAAACAGGCCCAGCGAGAGGCGCGGGCGGGGGGTTCTGGGCGCGCGTGGGACCAGGCGGGGGATCAGGCGCGCAACGCGAAGCTGGCGCGGGCGGCGTCGCTGGCGGGGCGGGGGGCCAAGTGATGGGTTTGATTCGGCCGGATCGTCATGGTGGGAGCTGCAACGGGGCCTGGCGAGTCAATGTATGGGTATGGACTCCCTCGGGTGAGCAGACGGCGGCTTCTACCACAGGCGCTGCAAGTTGGCCACGTAATCGTAGAAGCCGTGGCTTTTGCATTGTGTGGCTCTTGTTCCCTTTTCCACGATTGAAGAATGGCAGTCGAGGGTGACTTGTCAGGAGAGGTCGAGGTCGTGCAGTCGGTGACGATGACCGAGGACGAAGCTGGATCATTGAGCCTTTGAAGCACGTGACTCTTGCACCAGGAAATGGCCACTTCGCAAGGCTGTCTGCGTGCGGTGTGATTGGTCGAACGCCTACCTGAGGCACCTTACCTATCGTGCCTACTTGTACCTAAGTGGTAGTGCCTTATGTATCCGTACCTACATTTCTATCGAGGTACCCACCCAGCGCTGGGCCCGCCGTTTCGCCTGCCCAGGCTTGTGGCGGGACTCCCAGGTAGCCTTTGGCTAGCGGAATGGCCCTCGAAGCCGATCATCTTTTTTGCGGCAGCATCTCCTCACGACAGTCTCTTGCTCTCTTGTTCCCTGTTGGCCTTTGTCTCTCTCTTGAGTCTGCGCCGTCAACACTTGGTCCTCCAAGCTCTCCTCCCGCGACCCTGCCCTATACATACAGCGACAGACTCGGCAGCCTCGCGAGCACGCGCTCAGTTCAGGTACTTCGCCTACTACGACGTGAGAACTGCATCACCGCCTTCCTTTCCAGCCGCCACCCTCGACAGATAACTGCGCCATCCGTCACCGAGATCGACATCTCACAACCCTTCGCCTTTCATTCTCCCGGCTGACTACGCTACAAAACACCGTCCATCGTCCCTCCCGCCGAGCGCGAGAGGCTGGCAGCCCAATATCGTGGCTGTGAAGACGACGCCGCCTTGCGTCACGTTCGGACATCGGCAGGCTTCGCAGCGGGAAAGGGCGTCGACGATTGCCCCCGACGGTCCATTCAAAGGCCCCTGTTCCGACTAGGCGACGCCCTCCGGGCTCGCATCCGCAGAGAGAGAGAGAGCAATCACGCGGGATTGCGTCCGAGGCTTCGGCATTGGCTCGTTCCAAGTCAGCGTCACGACACGCACGGCATCTCCAAACCCGCTCCGTCCGCCCGGGAAACTCGACAGTCCCGTTACTCGCGCGCGCGCGCGCCATCGACCCATTGACTGATCGGCACGGTCGACTTGGCCGCCGCACATGAGTCTTCCATGTCAGCAATCAACTCGAGGAAGAGAGCAGCGCCTGGAGCATCGCCCGTCGTCCCATATCAGCAGCGTATGCAGCAGCCGTACATGGCCGACAATGCCAAGGGAGAGTCGATGATGCGATGGAACGGCGGAGGCGACGGCTCCGACCTGGGGGAAGGCTCGGCACACGCCACCAACCAGTACGACCTCGTCCCGGCTCAGCAGCAGTACACGCAGAGCGCCTCTGCGCCGTCCAACTCCCTCACCCGTCGCCCTACCAACCAGGCCCTTGTGGCGACGAACCCGCGCTCCAACTACGACTCCTCGGTCGAGCCGTGGGCCGGTTTTGGCGACGATAACAATGCCCTCCTGCAGCAGACCCCGGGCGAGGGGCTGGTTGCGCAGGACAGCGTCGAGGTCTTGGAGGAGATGGCGGCAAAGGCCAAGCGGGAGGCGCAAAGCAAGCGGAAGCAGATTCCTCCGTTTGTGCAGAAGCTCAGCAGGTAAGTGCATGCCGAGCCATACTCGTCTCGGTCGCTCGTGGGCTCACTCGTCTTCAGCTTTCTCGAGGAGCGCAAAAACGAAGACCTAATCCGGTGGTCCGAAAAGGGAGACTCGTTCATCGTGCTGGACGAGGACGAGTTTGCCAAGACGCTGATCCCCGAGCTATTCAAGCACAATAATTACGCATCCTTTGTGCGGCAGCTCAACATGTACGGCTTCCACAAGCGCGTCGGTCTATCGGACAATTCGATGCGCGCGAGCGAGCGCAAGAACAAGAGCCCCAGCGAGTACTACAACCCCTTTTTCCGCCGCGGCCACCCCAACTTGCTTTGGCTCATCAACAAGCCCAAGGGCGGGAGCAAGGCCAAGAAGGGGAACAAGCACGTCGAGGGCGAGGGCGAAAGCGACGAGGACAATGGCCACGAGGACGGGCCCGCCCAGCCCATGGGCACACCAGCCGTTCCGCCCGGCCGCCCGCTGCCCGCTGCCGAGTCGCAGCCGCTGCAGAAGAAGGAAATGACCCTGATTCGGGAAGAGCTGGGCAAGGTGCGAGAGCAGCAGAAGATGATTCTCGGCGCCATCAACCAGCTGCAGCGCAACAACACCGACTTGTACAACCAGGCGCTGATGTTCCAGAGTCAACATGACCGGCACCAAAACTCGATCAATGCCATCCTCAACTTCTTGGCCAACGTGTTTCGAAAGACTCTCGAGGACGGCAGCCATCAAAACGTCGGGGATATCATCTCCAGCCTCATGACCAACAACCAGGGAACCCAACAGGCTCACCAGCAGGGCAGCATTTTCGACCTGGGAGATTTGGTTCAGTCGCAGGTCGATCCGACGTCGTCGCTTGGCGGGACTCATAAGCGAGCCCGTGGCTTGCTCCCGCCCATCCCCAATCAGCACGAGGCACCAAAAGCCGGGAGGTCGCCCTCGGCCGCGAGCCCACCGTATCATGCCATGGGTCACCAGAACCCCGAGACGGGCCACGTCACGGAACTGTTGGACGGTTCGGAAGCGTCGCCGAGCCTCCGCCAAGAGCTGGAGGCCAATCCGCAGGAGCGGATGATGAGGATTATCAACGATCACAACGCCACCAACACCTCGACCATGGACCTGCCCGAGGCCGCCGAGCTTGTGGCCAACGCGCCGGGCACCCTGAACCGGGATCAGCGGAGCAAGCTGGTCGACTTCATGTCCAAGCAGACGTCAACCCCCTCGAGCGCCGCGCCTTCTCCTGCGACCGTTGGGCAAGCACCGGCCAGCATGCCGCCGAGGGCATCTGCGGCGGGCATCTCGCCACCGTCCCTGTCACCCATCATGCGCTCGCCGACAATGACGCCGCCCTCGCTGCATCAAATCAACTCGAACCAGGTCGACCTCGGGCAGCTGCAGCGGCTGCAGAGCGAGCAGGACGCCAAGATCCACGAGCTCAGCGAGATGCTCGGGCCCCTGAGCCCTTCGGGCCAGATCCCCGGGTTGGGCCACGGACACGAGGGCTTTCTCGACCCGCCAAACGTGGACCTGGACCAGTACTTTGACAGCAGCGCGTTCCTCGACGACACGAGCTACGCCGCCGACGGCAACGACTTCAACTTCAACCTCGACCCAAGCGGCGCCCTGGTCGACCCGCTCGGTGCCAACCACGGGAACGGGGCAGTTGGCGTGGCGGGCGGCGGCGGTGACGTGCCCAGCCCGGCCGGCACCGAGGAGATTCAGCGCGACGACTTTGGCGGGACGGCCAGCCCGGACCGTGATGCCAAGCGGCGTCGGATAGGCTAGGGCGCGCGTCGAGGAAGCGCTCGCGCTCTTGCCATGTGCTTGGCGCCGATCCGTCTGTCCTCTGCACACGACAGCCCGCCACAACAAGGCCAGATCTGGGTCGTTTTGTCGCATTTGAGGGATAGAGTTACACCAGTTCACATGCTCACAGTTGAAAAGTAAAGGAAGCTTGACCGTTATACGGGAGGCACCGCCGTTGGCCGGGCGTGGTCATATATTCACATGGTGGCACAGGGGAGACCGCTGGTCGTTGTGTGTAGTTGGAGTTTTCCACAAGCAAAAACAAAAAAAAAACCGCTCGTCTGAGTGGGCGAGCGGCCCCTTTGCATCTCACCCTTCCTTATGTGCCCGGGGCGACAGCGTTGGGGGGGGTCGAGGGCGGCCCGAGTTATGAAGATACGAAGTAACGGGCGAGGCGGTGGGATGTCGAGACAGTTACGGGCTCGAGGTGTTGGTGGTGGCAATGTCCGGCGCCGGGGGATAGACGTCGTGGCGAGACGAGCTTGGTGCAACATATGTAGCCGCTTCATGCATATACACTTGCACTTCCTCCGAGGGGATCCATATAACAATGCTGCAAAGGTGGTCTACGTGTTTCCAGTGTATGGGCTTGGGGGTGCTTCACATTGCCATTCTACCACGGCAGTCTCAGTCATACACCCTCAATATGCCTACAGATGTCCACTTGTCCACAGCGCGACTTTTCCAGACGCGGGAGTTCTCGTGTTACTTCCGTCTCCGGGACGCGACGGACCTTTTCCGTCCATCTATTCTCCTGGACAAACCCACATCAGACTCTCCGCCACGGGGCCGGGCGCGGGTTGGCGGCACGCTCTCGACCGAGGACGATGAGTACAAGCGGGCAATGCGCTGGCCGACCGGCGCTCTCCACTGTTTCCCGCAGTCGTAGCCGGCCAGGGCGGCGTGGAGTTGGGCCGTGTGCTCGTGCGGAGTCGCAACGGGCATGTTGTCGACTAGCGGCAGCGCAGAGGCCAGTTTGATGGGTTTGAAAGGCTCGTCTCTCTTGTCTCCTGCACCTTGGCAACTTCTAGATATAACAAGCCCCTCAAGGCGGCGGCGGCGACGATTCAAGGGCGCCTCTCTCGACAAGCTCATCCAGCAAGTGGATTGGCGTGGATGGTGACGCGCTCGAGGCGAAGCGGCTCCTTGGGGCGGTTCTTCTTGTCCACGTCGAGAGCCTCCATCTTGGCGAGAGTGGCCATGGAGTCGTCGCCAATGACCTTGCCAAAGACGGTATTGAGGCCGTCGAGGTGCGGGGCCTTGTCAAAGGTGAAGAAGAACTGGGAGCCGTTTGTGCCGGGCCCCTTGTTGGCCATGGAGACGACGCCGCGCGAGGCGTGGCGCAGCGCTGGCCGGATCTCGTCGTCAAAGGCGCCGCCCCAGATGGAGCGGCCGCCCTTTGGGTTTTCCGGGGGCGAGGGAGCGGCGGGGGCGCCTGTCTGGGCCATGAACTTGGGGATGAGGCGGTGGAAGGGCGAGTCGTCGTAGTAGCCGGATGCGCAGAGGGCAAGGAAGTTCTGCAGACAAGAGAAGGGAAGTCAGTCAAGCAAGCCTGGAGGCGCTGTCTATCCTCGTCCCCGGGTCGCTTGATTTCTCTTGTTACCTCGGCAGTCTTGGGGACGCTCTCGCAAAAGACCTCGATCTTGACGTCGCCTAGGGACGTGTGCAGGGTGACGGACATGGTGCGAGGGCGGTGCGCGCGTGGGCGCTCAGGCGCAGGTGCAGGGCGAGGTGTAGGGCGACGGCTTGTTACAGGTCCGAGGGAAATGGAGAGGAAGTGAGGTTCGAGGCACGGTTCTGCCTGGATTCGATGGTG
>JAPEBW010001552.1:0-22276 GCA_027405785.1 Ophiocordyceps robertsii | reverse complement strand
TATAGCTATCTACGACCTTATTTACGTATTTACTAAGCTATAAGATTAAGAAGCTTTCGGATAGGTCTTACTATATATACGTACGGCCGGCATAAAAGTATTTAGCGTAAGCGTCTTCGATAATCTCCTTAGCGTAAGTCTTAGGGATATATAGTCTTTAGCGTTTATCGTTCTCCATAAAGTATAGCAACCCTTACGACCGGAGGAATAAAAGTCCGGGGACCCCGTCCTTATCGCTAAGTTACGCTATAAATTTTACTTACCGTATATCCTTTATATATCCGTCGATTATTTTCTAGTAAAGCGGTAATTCGATTAATGCTTCCGCGTAAAGGAATACGCGGTCTATTATCTTATCTTTTTAAATACGTTTTAATTCCCCTTCTTAGTTTAAAGATACCGGCCTATCGTCTTAGTACGGTAAATATAAGAGCGTGTTTAGCTTAACGTTTTCAACGCTTAAGATATAGCATACCTTAAGCGGGAATTAGCTTAAGTATTAAGATATAAGGATTAGCTTATCGTTAGATTTTATATTAGTAAAGAATAAGGATTTTTAGTATACGATTTTATAAGTACTTACGTAGTTAGTAAAGATAACTACTTATAGCGTTTTTATAGATAGTACTATAGTGCGTAACTTATATACTGCCTATACTAAACCGGCTACTTTAAGTTCTATAAGCTAGTATTAAGGTTCTCCGCCTTAAAGGGCGCGGCTTAAGTAAATAATAGGCTAAACCTTAGTCCGGGCTAGTAGCGTCTTTTTATCCTATTCCGTGCCTTCTTTTAAGTAAAAAGCTATAGCTACTACTCTATATTCTTAGGATATATCGATCTAGATAAATAGTTATTAAGCGGGGTTAAAGTAGTAAATCGTTTAAGGCTCGGTAAGTTTTTTAGTTAAAATCGCGAAGGCCTCTTTTTCTTTTAAAGTAAGCTAAAAAGCGGCTTTTGCGGCGTATCGAGCCCGTTCTTAGCCCCTTAAGGGGACTCCTTCTTCTTATTTTACCCGGAGTAGCTCTGTCTTTTGTTTTTATAGGACGTTAACTTCCTTAGCGAAATACGGGACCGTATAGCGTAGCTACTTAGTAAGGCCGATTTATTTCTTAAGCTATTAAAGGTTCTTTAAGAACGCGATATCCCTTAAGGCTTATACGCGTTTGTCTATATTTATTAGGCCGATAGCGTCTACTTTAAATCCGAGGAGCTATACGGATAGGTATACTAAGAAGGACTTTAGTTTAAATAAGGTAATATTATAATCGTAGAAAGCGCGGAATATAGCCTCTAAATATTAAAGGTATTCTTCGGCCGTATTAAAGTAGATAATAATATCGTCGATATAGGCCGCTATATATTCTTAGTATCTACGGAGGACGTTATTAATAAACCTTTAAATATATACCGGGGAGTTCTTAAAGCTTATAAGTATTACTAGTAATCTTTTTAGCCTATAATAGCTTACGACTATAAACCTTTCTCGGTAGTCTTAGTAGACTAAGAACTAGTAAAAAAACGATCGTGCGTTTACTATATTAATAAACTTCTTTCCTTAAAGGCGTTTAATTATATCGCTTTAAAGGGGTATTAAGTATATATTTAAGGTAATAACGGCGTTAATCCCCCGTAAGTCTACGACTACTTATCCCTTCCCCTTTCCGTTTACCGTCTTCTATACTACGAATACTAACGCCGCGAACGGGGTTAGCCTATAGACTTATTTTAATTAGCCCTATGCGGTTAGCTAGCCGAATATCGTATCTACTACCTTCTTATCTTTATCGCTTAATAGGTATAATCTTAATACGACTTATTAGTATTACTATCCTTTTACTAAAGGAATAGGTATATATTTAAATTCGTTTATATATATTACTCCCTCGTCCTTTTAAAAGCGGGGAAACGATTAAAGGATATCTTAGACTTTTAATGCGTATTTTAAGTCTTTAGCGTAAATCCGGACGCCCTTATTAGTAGTAAGTTCGGGCAAGTCCTTAGTTCGGCCGATTTTAAGTTTATAGTTTATAGTAAGATCCTTTTATAGGAAGTCCTTAGCGGGGTCTATTTTATTTAGATTTTCTATAAGGGCTTTAGCTAAGGGAGTAGTAGCGTCGACCTTCTTATATAGCTAAAACTGCTCGTTAAGGTCCGTAATTATCCTTACCTTTTAGCCTTAGCGGAGTATTAGTAGTTCCTTAAAATAGTTTATCGCCGTAAAGCTTATACAATTTTATATTATTGTCCGGGCGAGCTTAGGGTTATCGGGGAAAAATATTATATTACGCCCTAACGGCGGCGCCCGGACCTATATAGGTAAGGCGTAGCTAGAACTAGCTAAAATCGTTATAGTAACTAAGTAGATTACCCGTCTACGTATTACTAGTCCTAGCCGGACTATCTTAACTTTAGCTTTAATCCCTTTATAGGCCCCGATTTATAAAACTAACGTAGAGTTAATAAAGTCCCTTAAGTAAGGAACTAGAAAGTCTTAGCTAAGCAATATATTAGCCGCTAAGCGTTTTACTATCTAAGCGCCGATCCTTACCTTTACGACCGCGAGGCTACTATCTAGCCTTCTTAGTATATAAGCGGTAAATTTCGCCTATTTAATAGTAGCTATTCTTCTTACTCCTTAAATAAGAATTTATTAAGAGGAGTTTATAGTTACGTCTTAAAAGGTCTTTACTAAGTTAGCTTAAATAAGGCTTCGGTTTACCCCGGTGTCCGTATAGGCTTTAATGCTTATCTTAAGCCCTTCTTTTCCGTAAACTAGTAAGCGTATATAGGTAAATCGTAACGGCTTATTAAGGTTTAATAGCTAGACGTTAAGGGAAGCCTTAACTATCTAAACGCTTTATAGCTTCCGAATAACTACTTACTATACTAAGCTATATCTTTATATAGCAACGTCTTAGTTAAGGTTAAGGGGGTGTTTATCTTCGACGTATTAATAGAGCTTATTCTTTAAAGGGAATACTTCGCCGTAAAATCCGTATACTTTATCGGCCTCCTATATTAAGTTTACTATAGTATAGATTACGGTTTCCTTTAAGCTTTCGTTAGTATCTAACCGGGCTCTTTTTATATCGTACTCTTTATCCTTTAAGTAGTCGTTAGTCTTTACTATAGTTCCTTCCTCGGTTACGGGGTATGCCCGTTTTAGCTTTAGTATTAGCGAGCGTATAGTCTTAAAGGTCCTTTCTCTTTTAAGCTAAAGGACCTCGACTTATATTCTTAACTATTTAGGCGGGTTTCTTCCTTAACTTAGCGAGCGCTATAAGGCTTAAGGTATATCTATCTTTATTAAGCGGTCTAAAAACGTAACCTTTAGTCCTAGCAAGCTTTTAATAAATAGCTAAGGCGTCCCGGACTATCCTTTAAGTATATACGGGGTATAGCTAGTCGGCCCTCGCCTTTTTATAGGTTAAAGCTATTTCTTTCGCGCTAGTAAGTGCTTTTAAGATCCTTAAGTATATTTAACTTATAGCTAATAAAGAATTTCCTTATATTTATTAATCTATTTATTAATATCCTTATTCCTTACTAAGCGTTATAAGGATTTTTATAAGTAGATATTTAGCTTTTAGTAGATTACTATAGTTAGGTAGTCTAGCTAGTAAAGCGCGGCCTTAGCTTTATATTATAAGCGCGATATTTAAAACTTAAAGTCGGATCTTATTACTATATCTTTAATAGTAAAGTGCTCTTTATTAAGTGCTTATATTACTATATTTAAGCGGATTCCGAACCGTTTTTATAAGGCGGATATTTATCGGCTTAGTCTAACGCTAAGCTTGCTAAGTTCTTTTTATTATAGTTCTAAAAGGTCCCCGGAATACTATTCCGCTATACTTCCTTAAAGGAAAGAGGGCAATTAAATAGCTAATTCGTCTATATAGGCCTTGCCTTTACTAGCGTTTCGGCGGATAAAGTTAATAAAACGGTCTACTTCTTAAAACGTACTAGCCTTATCGTTTTCTTAAACTTTATTAAAAGATACTTTTAAAGGTCTTAATAAGTTAAATCTCCTTATATCCTTAGCTTATAATTAAGGTTTTTCTTAAGGCTTAATAAGCGCGTCTTCTTTTCTTAGTACCTAAAAGAGACTAAGGAATTATTCGTTCGATATTACTACTATTCTTATTAAGGGGCTTAAAGCTATGCTTAGTCTTAATATCTACGCGCTTAGTATAGATAGGTTTAGCCCGCTAAGGGTATTGCTTACCGCGTCCTTATCGCTTATTATTAAGGTCTCGGTTTTAATACTCTCGCTAAGTGCTTAACCTTCCGTTTTATACGCGTCTTAAAATCCGGTGCGCTATAAGGCCCCCGGTATAAGAGGCTCGTTTTTATTAATCGAGAGTCCCGAAAATGCCTTAATTAGCGCGGCTATAGTAAACGAGGCTAAATAGTAATACTAAACTAAGAAACTACTAAGTATCTTTTAAAGCGGATTTCCGGTTAAGGCCTTTAAGCTAAACTTTATTAGTAGTACGCGGTAGAAATATCCGCTAGGCTTATCGTCCCGGGGAAAGAGTAACTTTATTATAGGCTTAATCCGGAGGGTATTTAGTAAGCGGGGAGCTAGATAGTTTTAAGGTTAGCTTATCTTTACTTCTTTTATTTAGAGGATAATCGATCCGTTTAGGTAATACTAAATTTAGTTTACTTAGTTATATAGATTTTATCGTTTTATAGTTTATCCTTCGTTAATATTCTAAAAGTAGATTGCCTTTTAAAAGGTAGTAGTCTTAGCTTAGCTAAGCGGGACTTATTTTATATCTTATTTAGCTTTATAGGCTATCGCGGTATAGTACCTTAAAAAGGGGTAAAGGAGATTATTAAACCGGTATACTTAGTAAGCCGCGGCCTTTTCCGCTTTTACGGCCTACTTATCTTAAAGTTTTATTATAAGCGCGTTAAAGAAGAGGTGCTTATTATTAAGGTTAGACTTAAAAGCTAATAAGAGCTTCTTATTAAAGAAAATATCGTTTAGTATCTAACTTCCTATAAGATAAGTACTTAATCGTGCGATATAGTTGCTCTTAGCTTAGCGGATATTTAAGGGATTTCCGTTTAGATAGATAAGAATTGCTACTATTTACTATGCCTTATAGCATAAGGATAAGGGGATAAGGCGCGGACTAATTACCGCTAGTCGGGGCCGGTACTACGGACTAATTACCGCCGGTCGGGGCCGGTACTACGGACTAATTACTGCTAGTCGGGCCGGTATAATAAACTAATTACTATATATAATTATATATAAAGGTTTAGAAATAGTAAAAAGCTTATTTATTCTTAAAGGTATAGCTAGCTACTTTATACTTAATCCTTTAAGCTACTTTTAAGGATCTTTAATTATACTATCTATAGTACGTAAAATAAACTATAGATATCCTTATAAAATCGCTTAATAAACTAAGTATAAGCCCGGTTAAAAATACTATAGACTATAGTTAAGGAAATCCTTTAAATATCCTTAGATATCCCTTAAAAATCGCGGTAAGGTTTATTTTATATCTTTTAAGGTATTTTTATAGTTAAAAATAAGTCGAACTATAATTAAGATATCCCGCGGAAATCCTTAAAAATCCCTTAAAGATACTAGCGGAATCTGCTTAACGGTTTTTATAGTATCTCCCTTAGTTAAAGATATCGTAAACTATAGTTAAGTAGGCTCTTAACCCTCCGTAGTTATATCCCGGAAACCTTAGCGGGGTTTAACCGGTAATATTCGTTATATCTCCTTAAGCGAGCCTTCGTAGTGCGTACTCCGGGCGTTCTTATCGCGGGGTTCCGTAGGGCTTCCTTAAGAGTAAAGTAAGGAGTTTAGGCGTGGCCGTCTAGATTCTATAATATTAAATACGCCTATAATCGGCTTAGGTTAGCTTCGGCTAGTAATAGGATTCGTATCGCATAATCGACCGATGCTTTATATAATTAACTAATACCTTATATAAAGCTAAGGTAAGAGGCCTTCCCTTTAAAAGGGGATAAAATCTCGTAAAAGGTTTTAAGATAAGGATATTTAGTCTTATAAGCTAGTTATAAGTAATAAAGCGTATATTACTTATAATTAGTAATAAAGATAGCGTAAGCTATTTTTATTAGCCTAAAAAGTAGTCTAGTAACCTTATAAGTTATACGAGGTATAAGTTATAGATTAGCATATAAAAGCATATAAAAGTATGTAAAAGGAAAGCCTTTTAGTAGCCTTAAAAAGGTATAAAAGGAGGTCCTCCCTCTTCCCTTCCTCGACTGCTTTCCTTTCCTTCTTTCTTGTTCTTTAGCTAGTTTTAACATAAGAAATCTGCATAATAAGATACCCTTACCTTATTCGGTCTAGTAATTAGCACTAAGTCTTCTTCTCCCTTTCCGGCTAGTAAATTTAAATTAAATAAATTATACGAGACTACTTAACGTATAAGAAATGTTAAGGGTTCCGTAATACTAAGCTTATAATACTAACCCTTAGTCTATTTAAGACTAGTTCGCTTATAAAGGGTCTTTTTAAAGAAGAACTTAAAGTTAAGATAAAAGCTAAGAGCTTAAAGAACTAGTAGAGAAATGCTTTTAAAACCGAGGATAATTATTAGTATAAAACTCCCCTATAAACTATTAATAAAGATAATAAAAACGCTCCTTATTTTAATACGAACGTTACGCTTTTAAATATAGAAAATAAGAGCTATAATCTTAAAGACTTTAAATTAAAAGAAATAGATAAAGAGCCCTCTTTTAAGAGAGAAGGTAGCGACGGGCCTTATACTCCTTTTATAGAATATCTTAATATAGTAATTACTATTAAGGATAAGGTATATAAATAGCTTTCCTAGACTAAATACTATAATAATAACTACCTTATATACCTTTTAGATAAGTAAAGAAGCAATTAGTTTCTTTAACTAAAGAAGACTTATAATAAACCCGCTATAACGACTAAGAAACCTACTACCGATATTAAGGTTTTTATAAAAAACCTTAAGGAGGATATCGAAGCTAATAAAGAGGAACTTTTTTAAGAAAATACCGATAACCGGATTAAAATCGAATAACTTTTACTCTTTAAGCAGTATAACGAAACGACTATTAAAAACCTTTAAGATAGTAACCTAGCTTTAATAAATAAAATAATTAAGCTAAAGGAAGATTACGTATCTCTTTTTATATATATTACTAATCTAATTAAGGATAAAGACGATCTTAAGAAAAAGAATAACGAGCTAGCCGATAAGCTTAAGGAAGATATAGAATTCCCTAACTTAGCTATTAAAGATATATCTAAACGATATAGTAAGTATTTCGAGACTAATTATAATCTTTATTATAAGAATTATAATTTAAAAATACTTTTATAAGTAAAGAGATTCTTAAAAGATATGCTTAAAAATTAGCTAGAAGCTAAGTAAGAAGAGATTAACGACTAAAAATAATAAAAAGAAATTAATCGTACTAAAGGTATTAATAGTATTAGTAAAGCAGTTAGGAATTATAAAGCTAGTAAAAATCTAGTTTTTAAAGCTTATAAATAGCTTAGTTACTTAAATAAACTAATTCCGCAAAAAGAATTAAGGTTTACTAAGAAGTCGGTAAATAAGGCAAAAAACTAACGAGCCTAGGAATAATAAGGCTATTTCCTAGTAAATAGAACTTACTTATATTAAATAATAATTTTTAAAGTTTAAAAATAACCTTTATATTAAAATTAAAAGGATATCCCCTTAACGTATTAGTAGATTATAGTGCGATAAGTAGCTATATTTCCCTTATAATAGTAAATCGTTTAGAATTACGTTATAGAAGAAAAGATAAACTTTATATACTTCTTTTAGTAAAAGGATTACCCTTTAAGTATAATAACGGCAAGATTATACTAAAGACTAATACTCTTAAGTATATAATTAGGATTTATAACTTTAAAAATTCCTTCGATATCTTAGCTATTAGCTATAATATTATATTAAGACTACCCTTTTTATAGAAATATAATCCTATAATAGATTAAGATAAAGGCCTTTTAAGGTTTAAAGACGATACCTTAAATATTTTACTTTATAGTTTAATAGAGAACGAACCCGGAACGAAACCCTTAAATAATTTAAATACGGTAATACCTAACAATAACTATATAAGGAATAGTAATAATAAGGATAATAAAGCTTCCTATATAGATATAAATATCATAATAATAAATATTATAACGAATAACAATAAGATAACTAGTACAATTAAAGATAATACGACTACGATTAGTATAATATAAGTAAAAATAACGCTAAACCTAAGTAAAGAAACTAAAAGCCCTAGAGATAATTATAAAGCTACTTATAATTTATTAAGAGAAAATTTATTAAATACCTTAAAGGATATTAAGTAGCAATACCTAAAGTAAAAAGATAAGATTAAGAAGAAACGGAATAAGAGAAAGATTAAGAATAGATACGTAAGATTAGCTCGTAGTATTTAGAAGGTACTATTAATTTAAAATACCTTAAAGAGCGAATATAGTATATAAGACGTTTAAAAGGTACTATTAACTTAAAATACCTAAAGGATCGTTATTTAAAAATACTTTAAAATATATTGAAGAGATATTTTAATATATTTATACTACTAGTTAAAGATAAACTACCGCTATAAGGTAGTTAGGATTACGAAATTAAGTTATAAGAAGGCTTTAAGCCTAGATTCTATAAGATATATAACTTAAATAAGAAGTATTTAAAGTTATTAAAAGAATATATCGATAGGAACCTACGAAAAGGTTATATTAAAAAGTCTAAATTAGAATATAAAGCTTTTATACTACTTGCTTTAAAGAATAGTAAAGATAAAGAAAAAACTCGATTTTATATTTATTTTAAAGAAATAAATAACGAGACGCTAAAAGACTAAACTCCGTTACCTCTTATAAGCGATATAAGAGATAGATTAGCTAATAAGCAGCAGTATATTAAGGTTAACCTTAAATCTGCTTATAGCTAAATACGTATTAAAGAAGGAGATAAATTTAAAATAGCCTTCGGAATGCGATATAGACTTTATGACTTTTTAGTTATACCTTTAAGATTAACTAATATACTAGTAACCTTTTAAAAGAGAATTAATAGGATACTTAATCCTTATTTAGACCGTTTTTATATAGCCTACTTAAATATTATTATTATATACTTTAATATACTAAAGCAATACTATAAGGAAGTTAATATAGTACTAAAAGCGTTAAGAAAGGCTAGCTTATATATTTTACCGGAAAAATACAGCTTTTATATATAAAAAGTAAAATTCTTAAGGCATATAATTACTCCATTTTATATAAGGATAGACTTATAAAAGATTTTCATAATTAAACATTAGCTAATTCTTATAAATATTAAGGAAATCTAAAGCTTTATAGGATATATAAATTATTTTAAGAAGTTTATATTAGACTTTTTAAAAATAATTATACTAATTTTAATAGGATTAAAGAAAGTAACAAACTCCTTTAAGTAAAACTTAAAAGCAAATAAAGCTTTTAAAAAAAACAATAGATTACTTATTAAAGAACTTATATTAAATACCTATAATATATATAAGCTATTAAAATTAAAAATAGATACTTTTACTTTTTTATAAAGCACGTAGCTAAGCTAGCGCAATAAAAACAATATTCTTAAACTAATAGCTTTTTACTTAAAAAGGCTAGTAAGTATAAAGATTTATTATCCTATTTATAATAAAGAACTCTTAGCTATTATACACGCTTTTAAAGAATTTCGGCATTATATTTTAAGAAATAAATATAAACTTAAGGTTTATATAGATTATAAGAATATTAGATTTTTTTACTATAATATAGCAGGTTAATGCTAAGTAAATAAGATAAGCTAAATTCCTTTTAAAATTTAATTATAGGATTACTTATAAAAAAGGTTCTAAGAATAACTAAGCTAATATAATTAGCTAACGACCGAACCTTAATAATAAAAAAGAGCTTTATAAAGAGACCTTATTATTTTTTAATAATAATAGTAATTTAAAGTTAAAAACGTTATATATACTATTTAACATATAAGGAGATCTTACTACTCTAAAATTACTTAAGAATTCTTATAAGAACCTAAATAAGAAAGGATATAAAAATCTTAAGTAAGAGGGAAAAATAACTTTTTATAAGAATAAGCTATTTCTTACTTTAAAGACTAAGAAAACAGTTATAACGGATTTTTATTCACAACCCTTATATAGATATTAAGGTATTACGAAAACGTATAATAAGATTAAAAACTGTTATAATACTTATAACCTCTATAAGAAATTCTAAGGAGTTATTAAGTTATATAAAGTATATAATAAAAGCAAGGCTATATAATATAAGCCTTATAGTAACTTAATTCCTTTAAAAGTTGCTTTAAGACCTTAAGACTTTATAGCCTTAAACTTTATTATAAAACTATTAACGTCTATAGATCTTACAACTAGTATAAAATATAATTTTATTTTAGTTATATTTAATTATCTTATAAAATATAGCTATTTTATTTTAACGTATAAAGCTATAAATATAAAAAAGTTATCTTATACCTTTATAAGATATATTATAGCTAATCGAGGACTTTTAAGTTTAATTATTTCGGATAGGGATTAAAAATTTATTTCGAATTTCTAATAAGGCTTAACGCGAGCCTTAAGTATAAAGCATAAATTATTTACTGCTTTTTACCTTATTATAAACGGAATAATAAAACGATTAAATTAAACGCTTAAGCAATACCTTAAAAGCTATATAAATTATTAGTAGGATAATTAGCTTTTTAAATTGCTTATAGTATAGTTAGCGTATTATACCTCTTATTCTAAGCTTATTAAGAATACTTTAGTATTCGCGAATTATAGCTTTACCTTTAAAGCCTATAAGTCTTTTTTACTTAAATAAGTTATAGCTAAAAAAGCTATATTAAACTTAAAGTAGTTAATTAGCTTATAAAAATTTATAAAATAATAATTAAAATATATTGCTAAGAAGATATCGTATTATTATAATAAGAAATAGTCTTTAAAACCTTTTTTATTTAAAGGCGATAAAGTATATCTTTTAATAAGAAATCTTAAGACTAATAAACTTAATAAGTCTTTAAATTTTAAAAAGATAAGACCTTTTAAAGTTATAAAGAAAATAAAAAAGGTTAATTATAAGTTAAAACTTTTAACTAGTTTACTTATATACCTTATTTTTTATATATCTTTATTAAAGCTAACTTTATAAAAAGCTAAGGTAGCTAAAGAGTTAAACTTAAAAAGAGTTAAAAAGAGCGAATATATAGTAAAGACTATACTCGCTAAGAAAATAAAAAATTAAGAATACTTTTATTTAGTAAAGTAAAAAGACTATCTTAATTCGGATAATACTTAAGAACTTATAAAGCACTTAAGAAATACTTAAAGAAAAGTTAAGGATTTTAATCGATAAAACCCTTAAGAGGAAGTATTAGCTTCTTTAAGCTAGGATTTCTTTACTATCTTAAATAGTAAAAGTAAAAGGAAATCTAAATAAGACTTTTCTTTAAAAAAGATTTATAAAGATAAAAGATTAAGATTTTCTTTAAAGAATTCTTATAGTTACTCTCTTTTAAGTAGGATTTCTTAACGTATTTTAAGTAGCTTCGTAAAGGTTGGGAATAACCTATAAGAAAAGAATATTATTCTCTTTAAGTTTAAAAAGACCTTAAAGAGGGGAATATATAATAAAAACCCTATTCCGTTAATAATCCTAAGTACTAAAAGTACTAATATCTAATAAAGTAGATACCGCTAAATATAAAGGAGTAATTAATAAAGTAGATACTGCTAGTTACGAGTTATAACTATTAATATAAATACTAGTAGTTATAAAGAAAGATAATATAGCTTAATAGTTAAAGACAGCTAGTATTAGTTATAAGCGGTATAGGTTAAATACGCTTATATTTAGCTTAGGTTAGCTTCGGCTAATAATAGGATTAATATCGAATAGATTAAATAATACCTTATATAATCGACTAATACTTTATATAAAGTTAAGGTAAGAGGCCTCTCTTTAAAAAAGAATAAAATCTTATAAAAGGTTTTAAGATAAGGATATTTAGTTTTATAAGCTAGTTATAAGTAATAAAGCGTATATTACTTATAACTAATAATAAAAATAGCGTAAGCTATTTTTATTAGCTTAAGAAGTAGTTTAATAACTTTATAAGTTAAATAAAGTATAAGTAATAAATTAGTATATAAAAGCATATAAAAGTATATAAAAGGAAAGTCTTTTAGTAGCCTTAAAAAGGTATAAAAGGAGGTCCTTCCTCCTCCTTCCCTTAACTTTTTTCTTTTTCTTTTTTCTTTTTCTTTAGCTAGTTTTAATAAAAGAAATCCGCATAATAAAATACCCTTACCTTATTTAGTTTAGTAGTTAGCACTAAGTCTTCTTCTCTCTTTCCGGCTAGTAAATTTAAATTTAATAAATTACGCCTTACTAATTAGTATATAAGAAATATTAAAAGTTTTATAATACATATTTTTAGCTATAAGGTCTTTAAAAAAGTCTTTAAGTAACTCGTACTTATAAAGGCCGTTTTTAAACTGCTTTAAACCCTTGCTTTTAAGTATACTTTTAGTCCTTAAACTAAGGTATTTAGTATTAAGATATATAATAGGTCGGCCTTAATAAGGCTAAAGCAGTAGTTATGCTACTGTTCGTTGCTACGGGGCAGCTATTTAATCTACCCGCTATAGCAGGTAGTGCGCTAGGCGCACGGCAAAAGAAGACGAATTAACTAAGCTGCTAGCTAGTTAATTAACCACGCCTATTAAGGGTTATACAGGCGCAGCCCGGGCCTAATCTAAGGCCTAGCCCGTAACACTACTCCCTCTCTACCCCGCCACCCTTAAGCGGGGCTAATAGGTCGTCTCCCTTAGCCGGCAGCTATAAGCTTAGGCCGAACGTCGCCTGCTAGTCCTTTAGTAAGTCTTAAACCTAAGACCCTTTATTATAGCTTAGTTAACTATAATAGGTCGGCCTTAACGGGGCTAAAGCAGTGGTTATGCTACTATTCGTTACTGCGGGGTAGCTATTTAATCTACCCGCTGCGGTAGGTAGTGCGCTAAGCGCATAGCAAAAGAAGACGAATTAACTAAGCTGCTAGCTAGTTAATTAACCACGCTTATTAAGGGTTATACGGGCGTAGCCCGGGCCTAATTTAAGGCCCAGCCCGTAATAAGATATTTATATTATTATTGCCTAGCTTTATCGTTATTATTAGCGGGGAAGGCGTTAAATAAAGAGTTAGTTATACTAGCTATAAAGCTTATTACTACTTAAAAGGTAATAATAGCTTTAAAGCTTATTACTACCTTAGCTTATTAATTTTAACTTAAAGGCTACTAAGCTTACCCCTTTTAAATTTATTGTTTTCGTTATAGTTATAAGGTTTATAATAGCTTAAGCGATATAGTATCGCATTCTTTATAAAGTTAGTATTATCCTTATTTTTATTAAAAACTATAATATTATAGTCTTCTTCCTTAAAAGGCGGGGTCTTTTTAAAAGCCTTATAAAAGCATACGTCCTTAGCAATTATAATTTTCTTTTAATTAAGGAGCTATACCTTATAAATATAACTATAAAGCACTTTAAGACCTATAAGTCTTTCTTTTTATACCTTAAGGTCTATCTTAGCTATCTTAGCTAATATCTTTTACGGTTTAGTTATATATATAATATAACCTTAAGTCTAGATATATTTAATAAAGTTTATATAAAGGATATTAATCTCTTTAAGTAAGGCTTTTAGCGGCACCTTCTTTAAAGCTATACCGCGTATAAGTAAGAGGTTTGCTATATATATAGCTATTTCTATATACTAAGGCTAAAAGAATTCTAGTAGCCTTATCTTTATATATATTACCCTTATAGACTTTATAAGCGTGCGGCTAGCTTTTTTTACTTTACCGTTTTACTAAGATATATAAGGTGCGCTATAGCGTAGTTTAAAGTAGTCTACCCTTAACTAAGCCTTTATCTTCTTAATATAAAATTCTATTACGTTATTAAAAGCAAGTATTTAAATAAGAGCGCTAATAGCGCTATTCTTAACTTATAACTTTTAAGCTTTTATTATATTAAAGGCCTAATCTTATATAAGCGAAAATAGTGCTTAGTAAAATCCGGTTAAGATATTAATACTATAAAGGTAATAGTTAATGCCTTTATAGCCTATAAGCTTATATTATAAAAAGTCTTAATATATTTAAATAAGGAACGCTTAATTTACTATACTTAGGTTATAATTAATTATCGCGTCCGCTTTCCTTAAGTAGTAAGCTTTATAATAAAATCTCTTAGCTTTTTCCTTATTAATCTTAAGGCTAGCTTTATTATACGCTTTAAGGACTTTCTTTAAGCTTATATAACTAAGGCGGTAGTATATCGTCTTATAATCTATATATTGCTAAGTATATAGTAAGGCTATAAAGCTAAGAGTTATATATATACCCCTTAGCTTTATATTTAAGATCGTTATAATATATATTTTTTAGCGATATTATAGACCTTATTCTTAAAAAGTATATAAAATAGCCGTTCTTTAAAATTATTAAGTTTAATGCCCTTTTTCTTAAGGCACTAATTGCTAATAAGATTAGCTAGCGATATTAAGGCGTAATTAACGTTTAATAAATTTAGTATAATATTATTAATAATAACCTTAACGGTGCTTATATATTACGGAACGTAAGATATAAGAAGTCTAGCTACTTATATATTAATATATAAAATATAAGTATATAGACGATAATTACTATCTTAACCCTTAACTAAGGCCGGGGCGAGACCTTTTAGTAGTATAGTATTATTATACTATTTCTTCGTAGTAAATAGTAGTAATCCCTTTAGCATAGGTTTAACTCCCGCGTAAGAAAGTAGACTTATAGGTCTATATAGAAAATAGGCTCCCCTTAAGCGCGCGTAATAATATAAGCGTATATAGCTTTTAGCTACCGGCTTAATAAACTAAGGAGGTCCTGTCTTATAAATAACGAGGACGTTATTATCTTTCCTTTTAAGGCAGCAATTATTATAAAACGTAAGATATAAGCGGTCCGGCTACTTATATATTAATATATAAAATATAAGTATATAGACGATAATTACTATCTTAACCCTTAATTAAACCCGGGGCGAGACCTTTTAATAGTATAGTATTATCGCACTATTTCTTAATAGCACTATAGCTTTTACTTATAGCGGGCTGCTATTTAACGATATTATTAAAAAGGGGTTAATAGCTTTTATATTAATAAACTACTTTAAGTTAGTAAAGTAATAAGTTACGTATTTAAAGTCTATAACGGCTTTATTTAAAATAGGCTTATGTTTATTTATAACGTGTTTATTTATAACCGTGCCGCTTAAGAAGTAGCTATTAAATTCGCTACTAGCCGTTAAAATAGCCGCGTTACTTATTTTCCCTTTATTGCTAGTCGCGGCTTTAGCGGCTTAAAATACCTTTTAAAATTTAAGGGCCTTATTAAGATACTTAGTTTAGTAGTCTAGCTCTTTATATATAACCTTTCCTATCTTAATATAGTAGCCGTATTTTAAGACAACGGTCTCCTTAAAGGTATTATATTTCTTACTTAGTTTACTAAAGCTAGTATTCTTATTAAAGTCTTCCTTAAAGCCCTTAATACCGCTTCCGCGATTATTACTAAGACCTTTATTTTTACTAAAAGTAGCGTTAGCTAAAGCCTCTAACCTTTTAGCTTTAGCTACTTTTATAAGCTATTTATATATCTTATTCTTTAAGATATAATTCCTACGTTATTAATTATAAGCTTATTTACTAAACTAATTAAGGCAATGCTTTTAAATACTCTTAAGGGCTATAATAATAAAAAGACGTTTTAAAAGACTTTTTTTTACCGCGATAAGTTAATCTTCGTACTAATATAGCTTCTTTACGAACCTTTTTATACTAATAAACTTCTTTTTATTTATAGTAATAAATTTTATAAAA
Source organism: Ophiocordyceps robertsii (assembly GCA_027405785.1). Taxonomy (NCBI): domain Eukaryota; kingdom Fungi; phylum Ascomycota; class Sordariomycetes; order Hypocreales; family Ophiocordycipitaceae; genus Ophiocordyceps; species Ophiocordyceps robertsii. The sequence continues at coordinate 6,242 of JAPEBW010001552.1, read as the reverse complement.
GTAGCGTAAAATATAACTTTAAAGACCTTTATAAAAGACTCCTAAATTAAGTTTATAGTCTTTTTAATAGTTATATAGGCTTTTTACCCGTTTTTTATAAGGAGATTCTTTATCTTAAGTATAATACTTATAATAATACTATACTTCGCTACTTTACTTTTTTTTCTATACTTTAAACTTAAGTATGCTTCTTAAAAGCATTACTTTAATACTATTAAAAAAGCCCTTAAAGTCTTTTATACTAAAAGTAACTATAAGCTTTATTATCTATAAATTATAATTTTCCTAGCCTTAAAGCTTATTTATACTAGCTGTATACTTTTATCTTAAAGCTATAAATATTATTATATATTTAAAGTTAAAAGAGGTTATAAATCTATTAATAACGACTATTTTATTATACTAAGCTATTAATATAATAAATCTTTTACCGCTTATAATATAAATATAAAGTTAGCTAAATATAGCTATAAAGTTATATCTTTCTTAATATTACAGGCTAGGCTTTAAATTAAGCTTAAGCTACGCTTATATAACCCTTAATAAGCGTAGTTAATTAACTAGCTAGCAGCTTAATTAATTCGTCTTCTTTTACTTTTACTACCGCCGTTTAACGCAATAGCTTAATTAAATAGCTACCCCGTAGCAACGAATAGTAGCATAACTACTACTTTAGCCCCGTTAAGGCCAACCCGTTATAGTTAACTAAGCTATAATAAAGGGTCTTAGGTTTAAGACCTGCCGACGCACTAGTAAGGACGGCTTAAGCTTATAGCCACCGAGCTGCTAGCTAAGGGAGACGACCTATTAGCCCCGCCCCGGGGTAGGCGGAGTAAAGAGGGGGTAGTGTTATAGGCTAGGCCTTGGATTAGGCCCGGGCTACGCCCGTGTAACCCTTAATAGGCGTGGTTAATTAATTAGCTAGCAGCTTAGTTAATTCGTCTTCTTTTGCCCTCGCTGCCGCCGTCTAACGTAGTAGCTTAATTAAATAGCTGCCCTGTAGTAATAAATAGTAGTAAAACTACTGCTTTAGCCCCGTTAAGGCCGACCCGTTATACTTAAGCATATATATCTTATATAGTATCCTTAGTTAAAGCTATTAATTTATATTATTATTATATAAGTAGCGATAGCCTTAGTATCTTAAGCTACTACTACTTTAATCTTTAAAGGCCTATAAGTTAAAGGTTTAAAATATAATTAAGATAATTAAGGTAATTAAAGTAATTAAGGTAATTAAGGTAAAGAGGTTAAGGTAGTAATTCGTCGCGTATAAAGGCTATAACCTATAAAAAGAGGGAGCTTTAAAAGATAATAATAGTATCTAACTAGCTAAGAAGGAATATATATACGAGGGGTGCCTTTATATATATATAGCTAACCCCTGTAAATAAGGGCTAGGGCTACGCCTAGGGCTCTCGCAGTGAAATAGGTGTGGGGCCCTGGCGTATGCACTCCTCATATTTGCAACACCGTCGACCCGCCCGAAGCATTCGCCGAGCACTGTATGTACATACTCGTACGAAGCGGTACTGTGCCTGACGCGCTCGAATGATGATTGATCGTTTGACTGAAATCCTCTGCGCTGCGCTATTCCTAGGGAGTTACCTTGGCTGAAGAAAAGCATCGGGATGGAGATCCGTGCCCCGAGTATCCGTCGGTACCTGCAGCGTCGCAATTTTGCTGCACTCCAGGTATCCGGTAGACATCCTCCTTTACTTTTTTTAGGGCCTATTACGCACCACAATGGAGGGCGTCGCCACGAGGCATATAATGTGTGCTTTCAACACGTACAGTACTGGTACAGCAGCAAAGTCCTCCTCGCTTCCTTGCCCCCCCCCGGTCCGTCTGAAATACAGTACAGTTGCATACAACAGTTTGGACACTCCTCCAGCCCTCTTAGGCGTGTAGGGGCGCGTTTGAGTCGGTCGCGAGTAGCAGCGTTTTGCTTGGCGCATCCGTGACACTGCTAGCTTCGGCGATGCATGCATCCACCCTCTACTCCCCTCCCTCCCCTTCCGAGAAGTAGTCGAAGTCCCACGGTAGCTGGGCCTCTTCGTGGTCGCCGTCTTCGTCCACGGCCGTCAGAACTCCCGCGGCGGCCGCAGCGCCGGAGCCCATGGCGCCCTCACCGGCATTGCCAGTTGGGGTCTGGGGATCTGCCATGGCAAACGGCGAGCGCCCCTGGCTACGCAGCAGTTGGTCCATGACGGGGTTGCCCGTGGAGGCGCGTGCGGGGTCCACGAGGCCTTCCAGTAGCGACCTGCCGGGCCCGCCAGAGCGACCACCGCCACCACTTCGGCCGCTCTGCTGGCCAGCAACCGGCGCACGCTCCGTCGTCACCTTCTTCAGCTTTTCCTCAATGAGCGACTTGGCCTCGTTAGGCTGGGTGTCATCCAGGAGAAGAGGACCTCCAGTCGGCTGAGAAGACGTTAGCGATCATGAGACAAACAGTGGGAACCAGTGGCGGCTTGGCACTTTACCTTTTTGACCGGCTGATATCGGCCGGCGGGAAAGCTGATATACTTGAGCTGGCTAGGCAAGACTCGGCTCATGTTCTCCATGTCATAGCCAATCTTCTCCTTCTCAGGCTTCTTCTTGAGGTCGCTAGGCGTGGCCGCCTCTTTCTCCTCCGTCTCCTTCTTCTCCTTGGAATCGTCCTTTTTCTTGTCATCATCCACTTCCATCTTGTCGCCACTCTTGGCCGGTGGCGCGTCAATGTCCATGCTCTCCCGCCGCTGAGCCCGCTCCTTCTTCTGGGCTCTCCGCTTGGCCTGGGCGGTTGTGGACAGAATGGCTGTGGCAATCAAGGCGGGGCCCTCCTCAGCCTTGACTTCCTGCTCCGGAGGGTAGTCAAACAGGCTCTGCCTCGTGGCGCAGTGAAACTTAAAGTCGGGCATCTCCAGCTCGTGGTCGAGACCAATCATGGCCGTGGGGGAGAAGCTGAGAGACAAGAAGTGCGTGAAGGGAAACCAATACCAGTACTGGGTGAAGACGGCCATGCCGACGATGCCCGCCATGTTCAGGTTGCCCGTTTGGGTCTGAAGGCCGATGGTGCAGTTGCGGCCGCCTGCGTCGATGATGCCGAGGGCAAGGGCAGCACCAAACTTGGTCATGGCGTCCTCGTGGCGATCGCCAACAACCTTTTTGAGGGTCTTGCGGATCGATGAGACCTTGGGGTTCATCATCTCGTTCTGCTGCACCATTATCATGGCCAGCGAAATGAGAGCGCCCTGTCTAACGAAGTCTGTGGGATCCTTCATCATCGGCTCCAGTAGATCAATCGCCTCGTCGAGTCCTGTGCCAGCGCAGGAGATACCCAGCGCCATGGCGGAGCCGTACCGGACGTGCGGGTTGTATGACTCAGAGAGCAGCTCGACCATGCGAGGGACGCTTCCCGGCTTCCGGAACAGGATGAAGCCCAGGCTCATCACGGCAATGCGCCGCACATCGTCGTTGACATCGCTGACGGCGGTGTGGAGGAGCTTCCGGATTGCCTTGTTGCTGCCGGTGCCGCAGTAGGCCAGGGCAACTGTCATGATGCCGCCGTAGCGCAGGGTCGGGTCGGGATCGTTCAAGAGACCCTCAATAAGGACGTCGGCGCCCTCCTGACGGCCGTACATGATGAGCGCCATGCCGATGGCGACGCCGCGCACAATCTTCTCGTGCGTTGTCTCGTGCGCATACGTAATCATGTCCTCGAGAGCCTTGACGTTGCCCGTGCCCAGCATGATGAGACCCATGGACAAGCCAACGGCCTCGCCATTCAGCGCCGAGTCCTGGAAGAGAATTTCCTTGAGCTTCTCGAATATCTCAGTGTCTCCCGTCGCCATGCCGGCGATGCCCAGGCCAAGGGCGCCGCCGTGCTGAACAACCTCCTCCTCGGCCTGGCCGAGCTGCGTCTTGAGGTAGTCGAGGGCGTCGGCCCCGTGGTTGGCATGGATGAGTCCGTAGGCGTAGAGAGCGCCGCCTTGGCTAAAGATGGAGCCGCTGCCCAGGCCGCCCTGCCTGGGCAGATAAGGCTCGAGGAGCTTTCGTGATTGCGACAGGTTTCCGCGGTGGATGACGCCGAGGGCTGCCGTGGCGGTAAATTTGGACCAGTTGACAGCCTTGCCGAGCCACTCCAGGTTGTCACGAAAAAACTTGTCGTTGGTGGTGCCCTGATTCATGAATGCGTTGCAAAAGGTGACGGCAGTGTGGAAAATCGAGTTGCGGCCCTCGAGGCTGTCACGAACCTTGTTGAGGATGCTCAGATCCGTATGGTTGTTGCGGTAGAGAAACTCCAGAGTCAAGCGGATTGTCTTGGAGCCGTTGAGGATCGACCGAATGTTGCGCCAGGCCTTGGCGACGTTCTCCGGCAGCTCTTCCTCCGGTGCTTCTAGCTGGTCCCCGAGCAGCGCATCGCTCTCTTTGGGCTTCGTGTCATCCTCATTGCCCCCCTCCTTTTTGGGGCGTGTGGCCGAGGGCAGAGACGCGAGAACCCTGCCCAAGAACTCTTGGGTACCATTGTCGTACAGGTCGAAGGCGATTTGGTACGCGTTGGCCAGTGAAGTGCGGTCGCCGTTGCTTACAAGAGTCCGGAGCATGCGCGAGGCCTCGTCGTCTGAGTTGAGGTAAACCACACACCTCGCAATGGCGAAGTAGTCGGGGTTGGGTATGTCGTTTAGCAAGTCCAAGACCAGACGCAGAATCTGGGTGCGAAAACCGCGCTCTTGGACAATGTCCATGCAGATGCCCAGTGCGTATTCCATGAGCTCCTTGGCGGAGCCCTGGAGGCCGTCGTGTGCCCTTGTCTTGGAGCGTTTCTCGTCCTCGCTGGCACGCTTGATGACGCGGCGCAGGACCTCGAGATTCTTGGCCTCAACAGCGATGCCGACGACCTGCCGGTAACGACCCTGTTTCAGGCAACTCTCGAAAAGGCGCTCGACGACGCGCCGCAAGGAGGACTCGGTCGCCTGATCCGGAAGCTGGGCGATGGAGCTGGAGCGGGCTTGCTTGACGACGGGCTGGAAGGTGGCGTCGAGTATCGTGTTCTCGAGAGAGGCGCGGGACAGAAGCGACTTGGGAGGAAGCGTCGTATGGGAAAAGGGGGTCGTGGGAGACATAACGGCACCGTCGGACGCGTTGGAAAAGGTCGTGGTCAGCTCAGGAAGGTCGGCGTTGCCAGAGACGTTAGGCTTGGCATGCTGGGCAGCGGTGACGGCTATGTACTGGTCGACACACTTGGAGATGATTGTCTCTTCGAACTCGCTGGGAGACTCGAGCTTGAAGAGGTCGCCGGCGGCGAGGGCAAAGACCATGCTATCATTGTACGCCTGGAGGTGGTAGTAGACCTTGGCAAGGACCAGGGCAGCAAGCTGTCGCTCGGGGAAAGACTCGTCCTCGTAGAGAGCCTCGCTGGAAAGTGACAAAGATTAGCTGGTGCGAAAGACAACGATTGAAAAAGCAGAATTTCTCGGAGACGTACAGTTGGTTTAGAGCGCCGGCGACCTCTGTCCAGACGGTGTCGATGTCGTCGTTGAGGGTCTGCAGGGCGAACACCTTTAGCTCGGGCTCCTCGTCGGAGAGGAAGGCCAGGACGCCCGTCGCCGACACCAGTCCAGGCATTGTAAGTGGTGCGACGCTGGGAGTGCGAGGCTATGGAGGTCTTTTTATGTTGAGAGAGGAGCCGAGAGGTCCGGGAGGTCTGGGCTGCAGCAAGAAGCTTGCGATAGCTGTTCCTCGGCAGGGAGACGGAAATGACGGACCCAAGGCAGTGCGAGCACGAGCAGGACAAGAGGTCGGAGCTGTTGTGCAGCGGACTCGTGGGAGAGGGAACCACGGACTCGCAGCGCTTAGACGGCAAGCGCTGGACAAAGACGAGTGTGGGGAGGTTGGTGTGGTGAAGTTGGACGGATAGGCAACGAAAGGCAAGGTGGTTTGTAGAGAGAGGAGGTACGAATAGGCACCAAGGTGTTGCACGTCAGGCAAAGCTCTTGTGCTGGGCAGTGGTACGTACCTGGGCTTACGGCAGACGGGCCGTACTGGGCACTGTTGCAAATACAAGGAGTGCATGAGCCAGGCCTCCACACCCATTTCACTGCGAGAGCCCTAGGCGTAGCCCTAGCCCTCATTTGCAGGGGTCAGCCACACATATATAAGGACACCCCTCGCACACATTCCTTTTTCCTAGCTAGCTAGCTACTATTATTATCTTTTAAAGCTCACTTTTTCTATAGGTTATAGCCCTTACGCGTTGCGTA
>JAPEBW010001551.1:0-22283 GCA_027405785.1 Ophiocordyceps robertsii | reverse complement strand
GGCTTCTTTTAACGTTTAGCTATTAAACCTTAATAAGCTATTACGATTTACCTATATATACTTACTAGTTTATAAAAAAGAAAGGCCTAAAATAATTATTAAAGCCTATATAGATATTAAGGTAAACTAAAGCCTTATTTAAGCTAACTTAGTAAAAACCTTTTAAGACATAACTATAAACTCCTCTTAACGAATTCTTATTTAAGGAGTAAGAGGGATATCTACTATTAGATAGGTAGAATTTACCGCGTATATATTAAGAAGGCTAGATAGTAGCCTTATAGTTATAAAAGTAAGAATCGGCGCTTAAATAGTAAAATGCTTAGCGGTTAATATATTGCTTAGCTAAGACTTTTTAGTTCTTTATTAAAAAGACCTTATTAACTTTATATTAGTCTTATAAATCGGGGCTTATAAAGGGATTAAAGCTAAAGTTAAGATAGTCCGGCTAAGACTAGCGATATATAAATAGGTAATTTACTTAATTACTACGACGATTTTAGCTAGTTTTAGCTACGCCTTACTTATATAAGTCCGGGCGCCGCTATTAAGGCGTAATATAATATTTTTCCCCGATAACCTTAAGCTTACTTAGATAATAATATAAGATTATAAGAGCTTTATAGCGATAAACTATTTTAAGGAACTATTAGTACTCCGCTAAAGCTAAAAGGTAAGGATAATTATAAACCTTAATAAGTAGTTTTAGCTATATAAAGAGGTTAACGCTACTACTCCTTTAGCGGAAGCCTTTATAGAAAATCTAAATAAAATAAACCTTATTAAAGACTTTTTATAAAAAGATCTTATAGTAAACTATAAACTTAAGATCGGCCGAACTAAGGACTTACCCGAACTTACTACTAATAAGGGCGTTTAGATTTACGCTAAAAACTTAAAATATATATTAAAAGTTTAAGATATCCTTTAATCGTTTCCTTACTTTTAAAGGGATTAAGGAGTAGTATATATAAATAAATCCGAATATATACGCATTCCTTTAATAAAAAAATAGTAATACTAATAAGTTATATTAAGATTATACTTATTAAGCGATAAAGATAAGAAAGTAGTAGATATAATATTCGGCTAGCTAACCGCATAAGGCCGATTAAAATAAGTTTATAAGCTAACCTTATTCGCGGCGCCGGTATTTATAGTATAAAAGATAGTAAATAGAAAAGAAAAGGGATAAGTAGTTATAGACTTATAAGGGATTAACGCTATTATTACCTTAAATACTTACTTAATGCCTTTTTAAAGCGATATAATTAAACGCTTTTAAAGAAAGAAGTTTATTAATATAGTAAATATATAATCGTTTTTTTACTAGTTCTTAGTTTACTAAGACTACTAAAAAAGGTTTATAGTTATAAGCTATTAAGGGCTAAAAAGATTATTAATAATACTTATAAGCTTTAAGAACTCCTTAGTATACGTTTAAAGGTTTATTAATAACGTCCTTTATAAATATTAAGAATATACGGCGGCTTATATTAATAATATTATTATTTACTTTAATACGGCCGAAGAATACCTTTAATATTTAAAGGCCGTGTTCCGCGCTTTTTATAACTATAATATTACCTTATCCGGATTAAAGTCTTTCTTAGCGTACCTATCTATATAGCTCCTTAAATTTAAAGTAAACGCTATTAGCTTAATAAATATAGATAAACGCGTGCGAGCTTTAAGAGATATCGCGTTTTTAAAGAACCTTTAATAGCTTAAGAAATAAATCGGCCTTACTAAGTAGCTATGCTATATAGTCCCGTATTTCGCTAAGGAAGTTAATATCTTATAAAAACGAAAAACGGAGCTACTTTAAGTAAGACGGGAAGAAGGAGTCCTCTTAAGGGGCTAAAGATAGGCTTAATACGCCGCAAAAGCCGCTTTTTAACCTACTTTAAAAGAAAAAGAGGCCTTTACAATTTTAACTAAGAAACTTATTAAGCTTTAAATAATTTACTACTTTAACCCCGCCTAATAACTATTTATTTAGATCGATATATCTTAAGAATATAAAGTAGTAGCTATAGCTTTTTACTTAAAAGAAGGTATAAAATAAGATAAAAAGACGCTACTAGCCCGGACTAAAGTCTAGCTTATTATTTACTTAAGCCGCGCCCTTTAAAGCGGAGAACCTTAATACTAGCTTATAAAACTTAAAGTAGCCGGTTTAGTATAAGCAATATATAAGTTATATACTATAGTACTATCCGTAAAAACGCTATAAGTAGTTATCTTTATTAACTATATAAGTACTTACGGAATTATATATTAGAAATCCTTATTCTTTATTAGTATAAAATTTAATAATAAGCTAGTTCTCGTATCTTAATACCTAAGCTAATTCCCGCTTAAGGTATACTATATCTTAAGCGTTAAAAATATCGTGCTAGACGCGCTTTTATATTTACCGCACTAAGATAATAAGCTAGTATCCTTAAACTAAGAAGGGGAATTAAAATATATTTAAGAAGATAAGATAACGGACTACGTATTCCTTTACGTAAAAGTATTAATCGAATTACCGCTCCGCTAGAAAATAATTAATAGATATTTAAAGGATATATAGTAAGCAAAAATTATAGTATAGCTTAGTAATAAAGACGGTATCCTTAAACTCTTATTCTTTTAATTATAGGGGTTGTTATACTTTATAAAGAATAATAGATACCGGAGACTATATATCCTTAAGACTTATACTAAGAAGATCGTCGAAAACGCTTATACTAAATATTTTTATACTAGCCGTACCTATATATAGTAAGATCTATTTAAAAGCTTCTCGATTTTATAGCTTAGTAAATATATAAATAAGGTTATAAACAGCTACGATACTTATTACTATAACTAAACTAATTAAGGTAAGACGCTAAAGTAGCTTATCTTAATTTAAAGCCCGCTAGTTTTATACTATATAATAGCGATAGACTTTATTACCGGGCTCTTAATAGTCTAAGCTAAATTATTCTAATAAAAAGATCCTATAAAGAACTTCTTTAATACCTTACTAACTATAACTAATAAATTCTTAAAAATATATCTCCTTATCTTAAGCAATAACTAGTTTATAGCGGAAGACTAAGTATAAGCATTATATATTAAGCTACTCCGCGCTAATTAAGGGATTTTAAAGGGGATAATCTTTAACTAAGATATAAAGTTTACCTTAGTATTTTAGCAGACTTTATAATAAGCCTTCGGATCGAAGCTTTTTATATTTACCGCTTAGTACTTTTAAACTAATAGCTTATTAAAAAGGCGAAACTAAACCGTAGAAATCGCGCTATAATTCTTTACCGCTAATTTCTTAAACCTATACTAAACTAATACGCTAATTGCCTTTTAGTTTAGCCTTAATAATTCCTTCTCCTTAGTAATTTATATAGTCTTTAATAAGCTTATTATAAGGATAAGAATAAACGACGGCCTCCGGTTCCTTAGTAACTATAATAGCCGCTATAGCTAGTAAAAACCTACTTTAGCTAAATAACTAAAACGATATTTACGCCGTTCTTAACTATATATTTAAGGCTTAGCTTTACTAGTTTATAGCTAGGGTTATAGCGGCGTCTTAAGCTACTATAGCTAAAACCTTATCTCGCTTTATATATAGTTTAGCCTATGCTATAAAATCCCTTTCTTAGCTTATAGCCGCTATAAGCTTTAAAGACTTATTTAGTCCCGCTTAGTAAACGCTCTTTCCGCCCGCCGCTATACTTAGCCTAGCTATATAAAGGCGTATAAGCGCCTTACTATAGTCTATCCGCCGTCCCTCCTTAACCGGAGGAGATAGCGATAACTAACCTTGCGATATATTCCGCCGCTTAATTTTATAAGAGCTGCTAATAGTAACTAATACGATCCTTAATAAGCTTAGCTTCGTAGGCTTATACTTTAGTAATAAGATTATAATAATTAAGAGTTTCCGCTTAGCTATAAACTACGCTAAGTTTTACTTATAAGCTTATAAAAAGTCTAAACGCGACTTAACTTTAACTTAAGCAATAAAATTCCTAGGCTTTAATATCCGCTTTATTAGCCGTATTTATTACGCGCTTTATATTCTCGCCTTTAAGGCCCCCTTTATAAAGAGGTTTTTTAAGACTATTAAGTATATTTAAAACCTTAAGAGCAAGGAGTTAGGTATTAAGGCTATTAAGGGCCTTATTACCCGCTTTTAAGCGGGAATATAAATATTCGATACCTTAGTATTAACTATACTTATTAATATTAATAAGACGGCCTACCTTTATTTTAATACCTTCTTAGTAGTTAAATACGCGTTAATTAGCGGAAAGGCGTAAGTAGTAGCGCTATATAAAAAGGATAATAGGTTAAAAAGCTTAGCGATAAAAAGCAAGAGATAACTATAATAGTAGTAGTAAGTAAGATATAATATCTCGTTTATAGGCGGCCTAAAAAGCTAATAGGTAGTATAGGAAATTTAGCGGACGATTAAAAAACGGCGTAAAAAGGTAAGTAAGATAATAATATAAGATAAGGCCTAAATAAAGCTAATCTCTTATAACGTATCCCACTAAGAAATTTAAGTATTCCCCGGCGCGAAGACTCTTAACTACTTAATAAGTACTTAAACGCACGCCTTAAAGAAGAGTTAGAAAAATTTACTATAAGTTTTAGCCGGACGCGCTAATCGCTTTAATAAAAACAAAGATATTTAACTAAATAAGAGGTAAGGATTTATAATAAGAGCCGCTTACTAACTATCTTAAGCTACCTAGCTACTATCCGCTAAATAGGCCGAAAAAACTATTAAAAGGATAAGGACGGCGTACTATTAATACGGCGCGAAGACGTTACTATAAAGCTATTACTTAGCGCCCCTTTTACTTTATTCTTACTTTAAACTAATAAGGATATTAGCTTTTCTTTCTTACTTAAGGGAGTTATTATAGAATTTAAATAGCTATGCTTAGACTCCTTACTTTACTCCTAAAAAGCCTTATAAAACCCTACGATAAAAACGCTTAAAGCACGTACTACGAAGGCTTACTTAAGAAGATATAATAAATATTACTAGTTAGGCCCCGCTAAAGTTTTTAGGATATAACTATAAAGGGTTAAGAGCTTACTTAACTATAGTTTATAATATCTTTAACTATAAAAAACATTATAAAAACTACTAAGCGGATTCCGCTAGTATCTTTAAGGGATATTTAAGGATTTCCGCGGGATATTTTAATTATAGTTTAACCTATTTCTAACTATAAAAGCACCTTAAAAGATATAGGATAAAGCTTATCGCGATTTTTAAGAGATATTTAAAGATATTTAAGGGATTTCCTTAACTATAGTTTATAGTATTTCTAACTAGGCTTATACTTAGTTTATTAGGCGATTTTATAAGGATATCTATAGTTTATCTATATACTATAGATAGTATAGTTAAAGATCCTTAAAATTAGCTTAAAGAACTAAGTATAAAGTAGCTAGCTATGCTTTTAAGAATAGATAAGCTTTTTACTATTTTTAAACCCCTATATATATTTACGTATAGTAATTAGTCCGTTATACTAGCTTAACCGGCGGTAATTAGTCCGTAGTACCGGCCCCGACTAGCGGTAATTAGTTCGTAGTACTAGCCTTAGCTAGCGGTAATTAGTCCGCGCCTTATCCCCTTATTCTCGCGCTATAAAGCATAGTAGTAGCGATATATTATACTATAGTTTAAATATTACTAAAAGATATAATAAGGCTATAAAGGTAAAGGTTATATATATATCTTTTAGTTTTATATCCCGAATTATTATAATATATATTTTTAAGCGATATTATTAACCTTTGTTTTAAAAAGTATATAAAAAAACTATTCTTTATTATTATTAAGTTTAATACCTTTCTCCTTATAGTATTAGTAATTAATAAAGTTAGTTAGTAATATTAATATATAAATAATATTTAATAGCTTTAATATAATACTACTAATAATAGCTTTAATATAATACTACTAATAATAATTTTAACTATACTTATAGCTTTTACTTATAGTAAGCTATTATTTAAAGATATTATAAAAAGATGTTAACGGCTTTTATATTTATAAACTATTTTAAGCTATTTAAGTAATAAACAATATATTTAAAGTTTTTAATACTTTATTTTAAATAAATTTATACTCTTTTATACTTATACCGCTTAAAAAACAGCCATTTAATTCCTTGCCGGCTATTATATTAAGGATATTACTTGCCTTTTTAGTAGCTTAAAACGCTTTTTAAAACTTAAGAGCTTTATTAAGATACTTAGTTTAGTAATCCGGATCTTTATATATAACTTTTTAAGGTTTAATATAGTAGCCGCACTTTATAATAACATTTGCTTTAAAGATATTAATCTTTTTTACTTATTTACTTAAGTTAGTATTTTTACTAAATTAATACATTCTTTAAAGCTCTTAATATTACTTTCGCTATTATTATTAAGGCCTTTGTTTTTACTAAAAGAAATATTAGCTAAAGCCTTAAACCTTTTAGCTTTAACTACCTTTATAAGCTATTTATATAGCTTATTCTTTAAGACGTAGTTCCTACGTTATTAATTATAAGCCTAGTATAATAAAATCGCTATTTTATAGGTAATCCTAAGTACTTAAGAGGTATTAATATTTAGTAAAGTATATACTACTAAGTATAAAAAAGTAGCTAGTAAAGTAAATACTACTAGCTATAGATATATAATTACTATAGTAAATACTAATAGTTATAAAAATAAATAATATAGCTTAATAGTTTAAGATAACTAGTATAAAATCTAAATAGTATAAGCTAAATATAGCTATATATTTCTTAAGATAGCTTTAGCTAGTAATAAGTTTTTAAGGATTAGTAATAAGAAATAATTAACCGATGCTAAATATAAAGCTAAAGTAAAAAGCCTTCTTTTAAAAAAAGATAAAATCTTATAAAAGGTTTTTAAATAAGGATTATCTATTTTATAAAAAAATACTTAAAGCATACTCTCTTTAAGGTAAGATTTCTTTATTTATTATCTTATCTTATTAAGTTTTAAAAGACCTTAAAAAGGGGAATATATTATAAAATTATGATTTTATAAGGAATCTTAAGTACTAAGAAAATATTAATATTTTATAAAGTAAATACTACTAAATTAAAATAAAGAACTAATAAAGTAAAGACTACTAGCTATAAGTATATAACTTTTAAAGTAAATACTAATTATAATAAAAAAAATTATATAGCTTAATAATATAAAACGGCTAGTATTAAATATAAGCTATATAAGCTAAATATAGCTATATATAGCTTAAGCTAGCTTTAGCTAATAATAAGATTAGTATTTAAGAAATTATTATAAAATTTAAGCGGCTATGCTTAAACTCCTTACTTTACTTTAAAAGAGCTTTATAGAACCTTATAGCGGGAACGCTTAAAGTACACGCTATAAAGTCTCTCTTAAAAAGACGCGATAAATATTATAAAAAGGACCCCGCTAAGGTTTTTAAGATATAACTATAAATACTTAAAAGCCTGTTTAATTATAGTTTATAACGTTCTTAACTATAAAAAAACACTATAAAAACTACTAAGTAAATTCCGCCGGTATTTTAAAGGGATAACTAAGGATTTCCGTAGGATATCTTAATTATAGTTTAGCTTATTTATAACTAAGAAAATACCTTTTAAAATATAAGAGAGACTTTACCGCGATTTTTAATAAATATCTAAAGATATTTAAAGGATTTCTTTAACTATAGTTTATAGTATTTTTAACTAAGCTTATACTTAGTTTATTAAGTAATTTTATAAGGATATTTTTAGTTTATTTATATATTAATAATAACCGGCTAAAGAGTATAGTTAAAAGTATTTAAAATTAGCTTAAAAAAGACTTAACATAAAGTAGCTAAATATACCTAAAAAAGATAAGCTTTTTACTATTTATAAACCTTTATATATATTTATATATAGTAATTATTTTATTATATTATCTTAATTAGTAGTAATTAGTTAATAGTATTAGCCTTAATTAGCGGTAATTAGCTTATAGTACTAGCTTTTACTAGCGGTAATTAGTCTATGCTTTATTTTTTTATCTTTATACTATAAAGCGTAGTAAATAATAGTAGTTCTTACCTATTTAAATAGAAATCTCTTAAATATCCGCTAAGCTAAAATCGACTATATTATATTATTAAGCATTTATCTTATAAGAAGTTAAATATTAAATAATATTTTCTTTATTAAAAAGCTCTTATTAGCCTTTAAGTTTTATCTTAATAATAAATACTTTTTTCTTAATAGGCTTATAATAAAACTTTAAGATAAGGAAGCTATAAAAGTAAAAAAAGCCGCGGCTTACTAAGTATATTAGTTTAAAAATCTCTTTAACTTTTTTTAAAGTATTATACCTTAATAACTTATAAAGCTAAATAAGATATAGAATAAGTCTTACTTAGCTAAGCTAAGATTACCGCTTTTTAAGAAGTAATTTACTTTTAAAATACTAATAAAAGATAAACTATAGAATAATAAAACTTATATAACTAAGTAAACTAAATTTAGAATTACTTAAACGAATTAATTATCCTTTAAATAAAAAAAGTAAAAATAAGCTAACCTTAAGACTTTTTATATTGCGGAACCCTTAGTGTTTTTTATATACTAAGTAATAAGGCATAATTTATCTAATTTAAATTTACTAGCCGGAAAGGGAGAAGAAGACTTAGTGCTAATTACTAAACTAAATAAGGTAAGAGTATTTTATTTTGCGGATTTCTTATATTAAAACTAGCTAAAGAAAAAGAAAGAAGGAAAGAAAAGAAGTCGAGGGAAAAAAGAGGAAGGACCTCTATTTATACCTTTTTAAGGCTGCTAAAAGGCTTTCCTTTTATATACTTTTATATGCTTTTATATACTAATTTATAACTTATACTTTATATAAATAATAAGGTTACTAAACTACTTCTTAAGCTAATAAAAATAGCTTATACTATCTTTATTACTAATTATAAGTAATATACGCTTTATTACTTATAACTAGCTTATAAGACTAAATATCCTTATCTTAAAACCTTTTACGAGATCTTATCCTCTTTTAAAAAAAGGCCTCTAACCTTAGCTTTATATAAGGTATCGGTTAATAATATAAGGTATCGGTTGATTTATTTAATACTAATCTTATTATTAGCTAAAGCTAGCTTAAGCTAAATATAAGTATATTTAACTTATACCGCTTTTAGCTAATACTAGCTATCTTTAACTATTAAGCTATATTATCTCTCCTTATAACTATTAATATCTACTTTAATAATTATAACTTATAACTAGTAGTATTTACTTTACTAATTACTGCTTTATATTTAGCGGTATTTACTTTACTAGATATTAGTACTTTTAGTACTTAGGATTACTAACTAAATAAGGTTTCCGTTATATATTCCCCTTTTTAAGGTCTTTTTAAACTTAGAAAGATAAACGTCCTTTTCTTATAAGTTCCTCTTAACCTTTAAAAAACTATCTATAATATTTAAAGAAATCCTACTTTAAAAAAAGTAACCTTAAGAATTCTTTAAAGAAAATCCTAATCTTTTATCTTTATAGATCTTTTTTAAGGAAAAGTCTTATTTAGATTTCCCTTTACTTTTACTATCTAGGATAGTAAAGAAATCTTAGCTTAAAGAAGCTAATACTTTCTTTTAAGGGTTTTATCGATTAAAATCCTTAACTTTTCTTAAAGCATTTCTTAAGTTCTTTATAAGTTTTTATATATTATTTAAACTAAGATAGTCCTTTTACTTTACTAAATAAAAGTATTCTTAATTTTCTATTTTCTTAGCGAGTATAGCCTTTACTATATATTCGCTTTCTTTAACTCTTTTTAAGTTTAACTTTTTAGCTACCTTAGCTTTTTATAGAGTTAGCTTTAATAAAGATATATACAAAATCAGGTATATAAGTAAACTAGTTAAAAGTTCTAACTTAAAATTAACCTTTCCTATTTTCTTTATAACTTTAAAAGGTCCTATCTTCTTATAATCTAAAAACTTATTAAGTCTATTAGTCTTAAGATTCCTTATTAAAATATATACTTTATTGCCTTTAGATAAAGAAGGTTTTAAAAACCATTTTTTATTATAATAATACGATATCTTCTTAGCAATATATTCTAATTTTAATTTTATAAATCTATATAAGCTAATAAACTACTTAAAGTTTAATATAGCTTTTTCGGCTATAACCTTTTTAAGTAAAGAAGACTTATAAGCTTTTAAGGTAAAGCTATAATTTGCGAATACTAAAGTATTTTTAATAAGCTTAAAATAAAAGGTATTATATACTAACTATACTATAAGCAATTTAAAAAGCTATATATCTTATTAATAATTCATATAGCTTTTAAGGTATTGCTTAAGCGTTTAATTTAATCGTTTTATTATTCCGTCTATAATAAGTTAAAAAGCAGTAAATAATTTATGCTTTATACTTAAGGCTTGCGTTAAGCCTTACTAGAAATTCGAAATAAATTTCTAATCCTTATCTAAAATAATCGAACTTAAAAGTCCTCGATTAGCTATAATATATCTTATAAAAGTATAAAATAACTTTTCTACGTTTATAGCTTTATATATTAAAATAAAATAGCCGTACTTTATAAGACGATTAACTATAATTAAAATAAAATTATATTTTATACTAGTTATAAGATCTATAGACTTTAGTAGTTTCGTAATAAAGTCTAAAGCTATTAAGTTTTAAGGTCTTAAAGGGACTTTTAAAGAAATTAAGTTACTATAAGGCTTATATTATATAGCCTTACTTTTATTATATACTTTATATAACTTAATAACGTCTTAAATTTTCTTATGGAGGTTATAGGTATTATAATAGTTTTTAATCTTATTATATATTTTCGTAATACCTTAATATCCGTATAAAGGGTGCGAATAAAAACCGTTATAACTATTTTCTTAGCCTT
Organism: Ophiocordyceps robertsii; assembly: GCA_027405785.1. NCBI lineage: Eukaryota > Fungi > Ascomycota > Sordariomycetes > Hypocreales > Ophiocordycipitaceae > Ophiocordyceps > Ophiocordyceps robertsii. The sequence continues at coordinate 11,318 of JAPEBW010001551.1, read as the reverse complement.
TAAGGTAAGGAATAGCTTAATCTTATAAAACGCTATTTTTCTCTCTTACTTAAGATTCTTATATCTTTTCTTATCTAGGTTCTTATAAGAATTCTTAAGTAATTTTAAAGTAGTAAGATCTCCTTATACGTTAAATAGTATATATAACGTTTTTAACTTTAAATTACTATTATTATTTAGAAATAAAAAGGCCTTTTTATAAGGCTCTTTTTTATTGTTAAGGTCTAGTTATCGGCTAATTATATTAGCTTAGTTATTCTTAAAACTCTTTTTATAAATAATCTTATAATTAAATTCCGAAAGGAATTTAGCCTATCTTATTTACTTAGCATTTAACTGCTATATCGTAATAAAATAACTAATATTCTTATAATCTGTATAAACCTTAAGTTTATATCTATTTATTAAAATATAATGCTAAAACTCTTTAAAAGTATATATAATAGCTAAGAATTCTTTATTGTAAATTAAGTAATAAATCTCTATACTTACTAGCTTCTTTAAATAAAACGTTATAAGTTTTAGAATATTGTTTCTATCGCGCTAGCTTAACTACGCGCTTAATATAAAATGAAAAGTATCCGTTTCTAACTTTAACGGCTTTTTTATATTATAAGTATTTAATATAAGTTCTTTAATAAGTAATCCTTTAATCTTATTAAAAGCTTCGTTTACTTCTAAGTTTTACTTAAAAGGGTCCGTTTTAGCTTTCTTTAATACCGATAATATTAGTATAATTATCTTAAAAAAGTCCGATTTAAACTTCTTATAATAATTTATATATCTTATAAAGCTCTAGATTTCCTTAATATTTATAGGAATTAGCTAATCTTTAATTATAGAAATCTTCTAAGGGTCTATCCTTATATAAAAAGGAGTAATTATATGCTTTAAGAATTCTACTTTTTATATATAAAAGCTATATTCTTCCGGTAAAATATATAAGCTAGCTTTTCTTAACGCTTTTAGCACTATATTAACTTCTTTATAGTGTTGCTTTAACGTATTAAAGTATCTAATAATACTATTTAAATAGGCCGTATAAAATCGGTTTAAATAAGGATTTAAGATACTATTAATTCTTTTTTAAAAGGTTACTAGTATATTAGTTAATCTTAAAAGCATAACTAAAGTTTTATAAAGTCCGTATTGCGTTTTAAAGGCTATTTTAAATTCGTCTTTTTCTTTAATACGTATTTAGCTATAAGTAGATTTAAGGTTAACCTTAGTATACTACTACTTATTAGCTAATCTATCTTTTATTTTACTTATAAGAGGTAACTAAGTCCGGTCTTTTATTATATTGTTATTTATCTCTTTAAAATTAATATAAAGTCGAGTTTTCTTTTTATTATTACTATTCTTTAAAGTAAATAGTATAGGAGCTTTATATTTTAATTTCGACTCTTTAATATAATCATTTTATAGATTTTTATTAATATATTCTTTTAATAACTTTAAATACTTCTTATCTAAGTTATATATCTTATAAATTCTAGGCTTAAAGCCTTCTTTTAACTTAATTTCGTAATTTCAACTACCTTATAGCGGTAGTTTATCTTTAAGTAGCGGCGTAAATATATCGAAATATCTCTTTAGCATATTTCTAAGTACTTTTAGATAATAATCCTTAAGGTGTTTTAAGTTAATAGTACCTTTTAAACGTCTTATATACTATATTCGCTCTTAAAGGTATTTTAAACTAATAGTACCTTCTAAACACTATAAGATATTTTTATATATCTTATTCTTATAAATAGGTATATTCCTTCCCTTTAAAGAATTCCTCTTTTTAATATAATCTCTTATAATATAGCTTTCCTTCGCATAGTTAAAGCATCGAATAGCTTTCTTAGTAAGCTTTAGCGGGCTCGCTTTAAGGGTATTTAAGTCTATTACGTTACTTAAGTCACGCTATCGCTTTTTATTAATTTTCTTTTTAACCTAGCTAAGAGTTAAATAGTGTTTCTTTTACTACCGGTATTTATACTACTTATCGTCTATTTAGACCGGTAGACTAATTTAGTTTAATAGCGTTTCTAGCCTATTTAAGCGGTAGATTTCGTCTTTAACCTTTTCTTTAAGACCTTTATAGAAAGTCGCTTTAAAGGCATCGTCTTCCTATTTTAGCTTAAAAGTTATTTATAAAAATCGAGCTACGTAAGCTAATAAAGATATAACCTACTTAAGGCTTCTTAATTTATACTTTACTAATCGTTGCTTATCTATAATTCCGAACGTTTTTCGTAAAGCTTTTTTAAAGTTATCGAAATTTTTAAAAATATTCTTTATCTTAGAATTCCTATCTTTAAAACTATTATTTATATAGTCCTTAAGAATTAGTTTAAACTATATTACTACTAAGTCTTATAGGTAACTAAATATAAATATAACCTTTATTATTACTTAATTTATCGTAATAGGATAAAACTAAAAATAAGCTTTAAAAGAGGTAATAAACTTTTATAGCTTAGTTAATTCTTTAGTATAAGGTTTAAGAGCCTTAATCTTTAAAATAAAACTACTATCTATAGAGCTTATAAAGGGATAAGAAAGCTTTAAATGCTTTAAACTAACCTACGGATAATTCGTCGGCTATAGTATTATAAAAGTAAATATTCTTTTTTTATTTCTTATAATTAAATAGACGTAATTATAATAAATACCTTTCTTTTACTTAATAGCTTAAAGAACTTATAAAGTATATAAATACTAAGTATTCTTTATTAAAGCTATAAAGTTCGTAAAGATTCTTATAAGCTAGTTTTATATTATAGAACTTTTAATATTTCTTATATACTAAGTAATAAGGCGTAATTTATTTAATTAAAATTTACTAGCCGGAAAGAGAGAAAAGGACTTAGTGCTAACTACTAAACTAAATAAGGTAAGGGTATCTTATTATACGGATTTCTTATATTAAAACTATCTAAAGAAGAAAAAAGAAGAAAAGGAAAGGAGTTAAGGGAAGGAGGAGGAAAGACCTCTTTTTATACCTTTTTAAGGCTACTAAAAGGCTTTCCTTTTATATGCTTTTATATACTTTTATATGCTAATCTATAACTTATACTTTGTATAACTTATAAGGTTATTAAACTACTTCTTAAGCTAATAAAAATAGCTTATACTATCTTTATTACTAGTTATAAATAACATATGCTTTATTACTTACGACTCGCTTATAAGACTAAATATCCTTATCTTAAAACCTTTTATAAGATTTTACCCTCTTTTAAAAGAAGGCCTCTTACCTTAGCTTTATATAAGGTATTAGCTAATTATATAAGGTATCGGTCGATCTTATTTAATACTAATCCTATTACTAGCCGAAGCTAGCTTAAGCTAAATATAAGTATATTTAACCTATACCGCTTATAGCTAATACTAGCTGTCTTTAACTATTTAGGCTATATTATCTCTTTTTATAACTACTAGTATCTACTTTAATAATTATAACTTATAACTAGCAGTATTTACTTTACTAGTTACTCCTTTATATTTAGCGGTATTTACTTTACTAAATATTAATACTTTTAGTACTTAAAATTACTAACGAAATAAGGTTTCTATTATAAGTAGTATACTAAGGTTAACCTTAAATCTGCTTATAGCTAAATACGTATTAAAGAAGGAGACGAATTTAAAATAGCCTTCGGAACGCGATATAGACTTTATAAATTTTTAGTTATGCTTTTAAGATTAACTAATATACTAATAACATTTTAAAAGAGAATTAATAGTATATTAAATCCTTATTTAAACCGATTTTATACGGTTTATCTAGATAATATTATAATATACTTTAATACGCTATAGCAATACTATAAAGAAGTTAAGATAGTGCTAAAAGCGTTAAGAAAAGCTAGCTTATATATTTTACTAAAGAAATGCAGCTTTTATATATAAAAAGTAGAATTTTTAAGGTATATAATTACTTCTTTTTATATAAGGATAGACCCTTAAAGGAATTTTATAATTAACTATTAGCTAATTCCTACGAATATTAAGGAAATTTAAAGCTTTATAAGATATATAAATTATTATAAGAAGTTTATATCGGACTTTTTTAAGATAATTATACTAATATTATCGGTATTAAAAAAAGCTAAAACGGATTCTTTTAAGTAGAACTTAAAAGCAAATAAAGCTTTTAAAAGGATTAAAGAATTACTTATTAAAGAACTTATATTAAATACTTATAATATAAAGAAGCCGTTAAAGTTAAAAACGGATACTTTTAATTTTACATTAAGTATATAGTTAAGCTAGCGCGATAAAAATAATATTCTTAAACTTATAGCGGTTTATTTTAAGAAGCTAGTAGGTATTAAGATTTATTACTTAATTTACGATAAAAAATTCTTAGCTATTATATACGCTTTTAAAGAATATTAGCATTATATTTTAAGGAATAAATATATACTTAAGGTTTATATAAATTATAAGAATATTAGTTATTTTCCTATAACGTAGTAGCTAGATACTAAGTAAATAAGGTAAGCTAAATTCTTTTTAGAATTTAATTATAAGATTATTTTTAAAAAAGGTTTTAAGAATAACCGAGCTAATATAATTAGCTAATAATAAGACCTTAACGATAAAAAAGAGCCTTATAAAAAGACCTTATTATTTCTAAATAATAATAGTAATTTAAAGTTAAAGACATTATATATACTATTTAACGTATAAGGAGATCTTACTACTTTAAAATTACTTAAGAATTCTTATAAAGATCTAAATAAGAAAAAATATAAGAATCTTAAGTAAGAAGGAAAAATAGCGTTTTATAAAAATAAGCTTTTCCTTACCTTAAAGACTAAGAAAATAGTTATAATAAAGTTTTATTTATACCTTTTATACGGATATTAAGATATTATAAAAACATATAATAAGATTAAAAACAATTATAATACTTATAACCTTTATAAGAAAATTTAAGGAGTTATTAAGTTATACGAAGTATATAATAAAAGCAAGGCTATATAATATAAGCTTTATAATAACTTAATTCCTTTAAAAGTTCCTTTAAGACTTAAAGACTTTATAGCCTTATATTTTATTATAAAATTACTAAAGTTATAAATCCTACGATTAATATAAAACACAATTTTATTTTAATTATAGTTAATCGTCTTACGAAATATAGCTATTTTATTTTAATATATAAAGCTATAAACGTAGAAAAGTTATCTTATACTTTTATAAGATATATTATAGCTAATTAAGGACTTTTAAGTTCGATTATTTTAGATAAGAATTATAAATTTATTTTGAATTTCTTGCAAGGTTTAATATAAGCCTTAAGTATAAAGTATAAATTATCTACTGCTTTTTACCTTATTATAGACAGAATAATAAAACGATTAAATTAAACGCTTAAGCAATATCTTAAAAGCTATATAAATTATTAGTAGGATAATTAGCTTTTTAAATTGCTTATAGTATAGTTAGTATATAATACCTCTTATTTTAAGCTTTTTAAGAATACTTTAGTATTTGCGAATTATAGCTTTACTCTTAAAGCTTATAGGTCTTTTTTACTTAAAGAAGTTATAGCCGAAAAAGCTATATTAACCTCTAAGTAGTTAATTAGCTTATATAGATTTATAAAATTAGAATTAAAATATATTACTAAGAAGATATCGTATTATTATAATAAGAGATAGTCTTTAAAACCTTTTTTATTTAAAGGCGATAAAGTATATCTTTTAATAAGGAATCTTAAGACTAATAAGCTTAATAAGTCTTTAGATTATAAAATAATAAGACCTTTTAAAGTTATAAAGAAAATATATAAGGTTAATTATAAGTTAGAACCTTTAACTAATCTACTTATATACTTTATTTTTTATATATTTTTATTAAAACCGACTTTATAAAAAGCTAAGGTAGCTAAAGAGTTAAACTTAAAAAGAGTTAAAGAGAGTAAATATAGAGTAAAGACTATACTCGCTAAGAGGATAGATAATTAAAAATACTTTTATTTAGTAAAGTAAAAAGACTATTTTAGTTTAGATAATACTTAAGAACTTATAAAGCACTTAAGAAATGCTTTAAGAAAAGTTAAGGATTTTAATCGATAAAACCCTTAAAAGGAAGTATTAGCTTCTTTAAGCTAGGATTTCTTTATTATCTTAAATAGTAAAAGGAAAAGGAAATCTAAATAAAAAATCTTTTTAAAAAAGATCTATAAAGATAAAAGATTAGAATTTTCTTTAAAGAATTCCTATAGTTACTCTTTTTAACGTAAGATTTCTTACGTTATTATAAATAGTTTTTTAAAGGTTAAGAGTAACCTATAAAAAAGGAAGGTTTATTTTTTTAGGTTTAAAAAGGCCTTAAAAAGGGGAATATAAAATAAAAACCCTATTTTGTTAGTAATCCTAAGTACTAAAAGTACTAGTATTTAGTAAAGTAGATACTACTAAATATTAAGGAGTGATTAGTAAAGTAGATACCGCTAGTTATAAGTTATAACTATTAAAATAAATACTAGTAGTTATAAGGAGAGATAATATAGCTTAACGGTTAGAGATAGCTAATATTAGCTATAAGCGGTATAGGTTTAATACGCTTATATTTAGCTTAAGCTAGCTTCGGCTAGTAATAAGATTAGTATTAGATAAATCGACTAATACTTTATATAATCGACTAATACCTTATATAAAGCTATAGTAAAAGGCCTCCTTTTAAAAAAGAATAGAATCTTATAAAAGGTTTTAAGATAAGGATATTTAGTTTTATAAGCTAGTTATAAGTAATAAAGCGTATATTACTTATAACTAATAATAAAGATAGTATAAGCTATTTTTATTAGCTTAAAAAGTAGTCTTATAACCCTATAAGTTATACGAGGTATAAGTTATAAATTAGTATATAAAAGTATATAAAAGTATATAAAAAGAAAGCCTTTTAATAGCCTTAAAAAGGTATAAAAGGAGGTCCTTCCTCCTTTTTCCCTTAACTTTTTTCTTATCTTTCTTTCCTTTTCTTTAGCTAGTTTTAATATAAGAAATCCGTATAATAAGATACCCTTACTTTATTCGGTTTAGTAGTTAGCACTAAGTCTTTTTTTCCTTTTCTAGCTAGTAAATTTAAATTAGATAAATTACGCTTTAATACTTAGTATATAAGAAATACTAAAGGTTCCGCAATAAGTATTTTTATCGTCTTTATTAATAGTCTATAAAGACGTTCTATGCTTATTAATATCCTTAGTCTTAAAAGCATTTCTTTATTAATCGTTTAAGCTTTTAGCTTTTAGCTTTATTTTTTTATTAGGTTTTCTTTATAAAGACTCTTTATAAGCAAACTAGTTTTAAACGGACTAAGGGTTAGTATTATAAGCTTAGCGTCGATTTTTATATCTTTAGTAAAAAGTAATAGTAAAGTATATCGCGGATTATAAAGTAAAAAGGCATTATTTTTACGAATAAGTATATTCCTTCCTTTAAAGAAATTCATTTTTTTAATATAATCTCTTATAATATAGCTTTCCTTTATATAGTTAAAGCATTAAATAGCTTTTTTAGCGGACTTTAGCGGGCTTGCTTTAAAATTATTTAAGTCTATTATATTACTTAAGTCGCGCTATCGCTTTTTATTATTTTTCTTAATTACCTTGCGAAGAGTTAAATTATATTTCTTCTACTATTAATATTTACATTAGTTTTTATCTATTTAAACCGCTAAATTAATATAGTCCAAAAGCGTCTTTAGCCTATTTAAGCAGTAGATTTTATCTTTAAACTTTTCTTTAAGACTTTTATAAGAAGTTGCTATAAAAGTATCGTTTTTTTATTTTAACTTTAAAGTTATTTATCGGAATTAAGCTATATAAGCCAATAAAAATATAACTTACTTAAGGCTTTTTAATATATACTTTATTAATCGTTGCTTATTTATAATTTTAAATGTTTTTCGTAGAGCTTCTTTAAAGTTATTTAAACTCTTAAAAATATTCTTCGTCTTTAAATTCTTATCTTTAAGACTATTATTTATATATTTCTTAAGAATTAGTTTAAACTATATTGCGGCTAAGCTTTATAAGTAACTAAATATAAATATAACCTTTACTACTTCTTTATTTACCGTATTAAAATGTAACTAAAAATAAGTTATAAGAGAGGTAATAAACTTTTATAGCTTAGTAAATTTTTTAATATAAGGTTTAAGAGCTTTAATCTTTAAATTAAAACTACTATCTTTAAAGCTTATAAGAGGATAAGAAAGCTTTAAATACCTTAAACTAGCTTATAGCTAACTAATTAGCTATAGTATTATAAAAGTAGAATTTTCTTTTTTTATTTATAATAATTAAATAGATATAATTATAATAAATACCTTTCTTTACTTAACAGCTTAAAAAACTTACTACGTATAAAAATATTAAGTATTCTTTATTTAAGCTATTAAGTTTATAAAGATTCTTATAAGCTAGTTTTATATTATAAAACCTTTATTATTTCTTATATAATAAGTTATAAGGCGTAATTTATCTAATTTAATTTACTAATAAGAAAAAGAAAAGAAGACTTAGTATAGATTACTAAACTAAATTAAGTAAAAGTATTTTATTATTCGGATTTCTTAGGTTAAAACTAGCTAAAGAAAAAGAAAGGAGTTAAAAGAAAAAGGAGGAAAGACCTTCTTTTATACTTTTTTAATCCTATTAAAAGGCTTTTTTTTATATACTTTTATATAGTTTTATATACTAATCTATAACTTATACTTCGTATAACTTATAAAGTTACTAAACTACTTTTTAAGCTAATAAAAATAGCTTATACTATTTTTATTACTAGTTATAAGTAATATACGCTTTATTACTTATAACTAGCTTATAAAACTAAATATCTTTATCTTAAAACCTTTTATAAGATTTTATTCTTTTTTAAAAGGAGGCCTCTTACTTTAGTTTATATAAGGTATAAGTCGATTATATAAAGTATCGGTTAATTATATAAAGTATTAGTTAATTTATTTAATATAAATCCTATTACTAGCTAAAGCTAGCTTAAGCCGAATATAAGTATATTTAGCCTATACCGCTTATAGCTAATACTAGCCGTCTTTAACTATTAAGCTATATTGTCTCTCCTTATAACTACTAATATCTACTTTAATAGTTATACTTATAACTAGCGGTATTTACTTTACTAATTACTCTTTATATTTAGCGGTATTTACCTTACTAGATATTAATACTTTTAGTACTTAGGATTACTAATAAAATAGGGTTTTTGTTATAATATCGCTATATAAAAAGTATATTAAACTATAAAGTTATAATAAGAGGGAAAAACTTATATAAAAACTTTAAGCTCTTTATATATATAAGTACTTTTTTAGCTAATAATAAAAGTACTTATTGCTTTATAACTAGCTATATTACATTTTTAGCTAAAAAAGTAAGAAATAAACTATTATAATAACTTTAATAACTTTAGTAAACTTTATAAACTTTATACTTATAAGTATAAATATAATATAATAGTACTAGTTATTAATAAAGCTAAGCTAGTTATAGCTAATTTTACTTTTAGTTTTTATAAATAGCTAAAACGCGCGACTTATAATATAATAAAAAAATGACTAAGCTAAACTTAGTATATTAATATCTACTAAAAGTAAGTTATTTATAATATTAAAAAGGACTTTTTTTAACTAATATAAGTATAAGTTAATAAAATAATTTTAAATAGTTTTATAAAAAGTCTTTTAAAAGAAAAGTATAGTTAATTTATTTAATTGCTAAAAATAAAAAAAAAGTAGCTAAATTAAAAAGTTAAAAAAAACTATCTATAAATAAAGTATTATATAAAAAAAAGCTGATTATAATTAAGTAAAGTAAAAAAATACTAAAGTAAAAGCAATTTATAATAAAAAAGCTATATTATAAAGGTTTATTTTATATATATTTTATATATAGCTATAAGAAAGTAATTTCACTACCTTAATAAATCAGCTATTTTAATTCTTACTTAATTAGCTAAGCATAGGGGGGTGTATAAATTATATAAAAACCCGCATTAAATAGCTTAGCTTCGAGCCGTTTTTCTTTAAGTCTTTACGTTCTTATACGATATCTATAACGTTATATACGGAACTAAGGAGGTTAAGGTATGTTAAAGGTTAGAGCAGCAGCGAAATCGGAGGGAAATTTGGAGATCACGTGATGTTACGTGATAGAGGAGTCGATGTTTTGTAAGGCAGAATTTAGCTGGAATTGATTAATAAAGGATTGAGTGCGTGAGTACTTGTAGAATCTCTAGCTATCTAGTGGCGGAAGATTCGCCTTTTATAGATAAATGTGAGGGAACGGAGTGACATATCCAGACCGGCCTTCGGACGGTCTTAAAGCCCGAGGAATGTTGATTTTAAAGCATTTTACCCCGTAGCTAGATGTCCCTTCCTTATGCGGCAATTCGTGTTTAAAGTTAGTTAAGGTTAGTTTAGGTCTAGGCGGATCCTTATTTTATCTAGCCACCCCAACCTCCTTAGTTCTATACATAACGTTATAGATATTATATAAGAACGTAAGGACCTAGAAAATAACGGGCCGAAGCTAGGCTATTTAATAGGGGTTTTAATATAATTTATACACCCCCCTTTGCTTAGCTAATTAGGTAAGGATTAAATAGCTGATTTATTAAAGTAGTAAAATCACTCTTTTATAGCCTCCTTTAAAGAGTAGATTTATATACTCTTTACTAATTTATTAAGGTAGTATATATTTAAGGTAAAGCCCTTAGTTATATAGGAAAACCTCTCTTATACCTAGGATATATAAAAAACCTTTCTTTTTAGGAAAAAACATCGTAAGGTATATACTTTTAGAAAAGCCTTATAGAAAGAAAACTCTAAAGTTCTATTATCTAGGCGTAAAATAGGTAGCCTAGTTTTTAGGAAAAAATAAATAGTAATTTTAAAAACCTAGTTCTTTTAATCTTTATCTAAGAAACCTTTTTAAAGGGAAAAAACCTAGTAGGAGGAAAGGTATAGAAAGTAAAAGAATAACTTTTAACTACTCCTTTTATTTATAAGACTTCTTATACTAAGAATAATCCGGTCTTAAACTTATTAATTAAAGCAAGACCTAATTCCTTAGTAAAGATATTAGCTATATTATCTTCTGATTTAATATAAAAGACCTTAATTTCTTTATTTCTTATATTTATTCTCGTATAGTAGTATGCAGCGCGTAAATGTTTAGTACGCTTATAGAATTTAGGATTTTCTGCTAGCTTAATAGCAGCGGTATTATCTATTAAAATAAGGGGAATACTCTTTAAAATCTTAATAGATAAATCTTTAGT
>JAPEBW010001550.1:0-22310 GCA_027405785.1 Ophiocordyceps robertsii | reverse complement strand
GGAGAATGCCGCCGATGCCACCAAAGCCCTTGACGAACTGGTTGCCCTCGGTGGAGCGGTCCGACACGAACTCGAGGGCCGTTCCAAAGTCCTTGTAGTGCTCAGCAATCCATTCGAGGAATGACTCTTGGGAGACAATCTCCATTTCCTGGCCTGTCTGCCTGTCGAGGAAATTCTCTCGGTTGCCTTGTTCCTGCTGCTTGGTAGTGTGAAGAATGATCTCGCTATTGTTGCTGTCCTTCAGGGTCCAGCGAGTGATTTCGAGATTCTCAAAGACAATGAGAGTCTCGACGGCGCCAAGCTCGAGGGCCTTGAGGGTGTCGTCGATTCCATAACACACCTTGCCGGTGTCCTGGCTAATCTCCTCAAAGTACTTGCCAATGAGCTTCTTCTCCTGGATGAACTTGACGTTCCCGAGAGTCTCCGAAGACAACTCAATGGCCTGATTGAAGCCGTTTTCGCCACCGTACGAGACGTCAACCACCTTGATAACCTTTGTCTGCAGGCGGTTGTCGAACATGTCGGAGGCGTTGAGGTCGTTTTTGAAGTCGGCGGAACCGGCGAGGATAATGCCGGCCACGTTGACCTTGTCGTTGGAGATGAAGTTTTGGACGGCCAACTCGGCAACCTTGCGCACGTAGTTGTGGCGCTTCTCTTCACGGAGACGGGCGAAACGCAAGGCCGACTGACCACCACGGCCGTGCTTCTTGGGCAAATCGACTGAGAATTTGTGGACAACGTCGCGCGTGTTGCCGCTGAGGGTACCGAAGAGAGCGCCGTTTCCGTCCATGATGATGAAGCCGAACTTTTGGTCCGACTCGAGCAGCTCCGCCAATGCCTCGGTATGAAACTTGTTGTCGCAAAGGTACAGGGATGTGTTGATGGGCTTGAAGGGCTCAAAGTCGATGTTGACCTTTCGTTCCTTGCCTTCCTGCGTCAGGATTTCGCCGCAGTAGACGACCAAGCCATTGGGGGGGACTTTGTTGTATAGCTTGAGGCGCTGTTGAGTGGACGTGATGGCGGAAAGGACCGACTGTCGGTTGACGCGTGATTTGATGTTGGAGGCGGTGCCCTGTCGAGGTCAGCTTGCTGCTTGGGCGGTTCGTCAGATGAGTCTCGACATACGTATTCTTCAGCCAGCATCTTTGCCGCCCGGGAGACTTGGTCCTTGGGTGCTAGAGATTCGGTCAGTGTGCAAGCGCAAGAACGGCGTCGTGGTAGGGCGACGGACGAATGATGAGAGATATCATGGAGGTGCCATTTCCCCTGGCAGCCTCGAGGCGCTTGATCAACTTCTTGACCTTCCAAATCTCAATCTACCAACCAGGATTTGTCAGCCATTGCCTGAGTTGCTGTCCTGTTGAGTCATCAAATCGCCGTCGTGTGTCGTGGCTGCTGGCATCGCGGGGCAGCACACAACGAGGGGCTGGAGGTGAGGGGCACAGGCAGGCAGGGCAGGGCAGGGCACGAGAGTGAAAAAAAAAACATTTTTCGTGCAACCGATGTGCAATGTGCAGGGGGCTTGGAAGGGGGCTCGACTCACGTTCCTCTCGGCCTCGTTTGCCTGAGCGTCGCTCATGTTGACGGCGGTGCTTGGGGCCTTGGAAACAAATTACCTGTCGTGGTGTCGCGGTTCGCAGGGACGGGGGAGAAATCTCTCTCTGCTGCCAGAGGGGGGGGGAGACGAAAGCGCGTGCGGGTAACACGAAGTTTGAGTTGGATGCTGGAGGCCAGATTTTTTATCTGGGGGAGCTGGAGGCGGCGGGAGTCGGCGACCCGCTGCGGCTGCAGGCCGTCCTAGACACCTAACTTACCTACCTACCTAGGTACCTGCCTACTACTTTACTGGGCACCCGCCTAGCTACCTAGATAGGCATGTACCTAGGTATGCAGGCAGTAGCGTGAACCCCGCTGACACGGCCACTGCGAGGATCTGGTGGCCGCGCGCGGCAATGCCCAAAACTCCACTTGTTTGTTGTACATGCATGGACGGCCTGATGCCAGCGCACCAGGTTTTGCGTCCTCTTCTGATGCCTCATGTCTGTAATTTTCCGTGTAAACATGGTACGTGGACAGCATGACTTAACGAGTGCGCAGGTTGGACACCCAAGGCATAACGCGCTGCACAAAAGGTAAGATGCCTGCACAATGTAAGCTTACATACAGTATGTATTCTGGAGTACATATGTATGTACTCTGTTACTCGCAACATGCAGAGTTGCTGCGATGGCGGGACTACCTCGGCACCAGAGCGGCCCATGATTGGTTGCCATCGTCGGCGGAACGAAGAGGATGCGGGACATCATGTCGGTACCACGTGCGCATGTATGAGATACTGTGTGCAGCTTCTTGCCCCGGATAGCCAGCCAGACGTCGCATCTCCTCCATCCTTGCCGTCACCCGACCGTCCTCAGCCTTTCCATCGCGACGGCCCATCTTCGAAACCCGTCCCGAGTCGCCGCGCACAAACGAGAACCACTGTACCGGCCGACAATGGTCTCACAGACCCCCTAGCCCGCCAGCCATGTCTTCCGTCGCGGGCGAGGTGGCCTCGACCATCCAGGCGGCCCACATCAGGACAGACCCAGATCCCAAGCTCGACATTGCGCCCTCGACCGCCGCCGAGGAGAAACAGCCCATGACCCTCGAGGGCTCGACGACGACGCTGAGCCACGCCGACGACGTGCTGCACCATGACGACGACGCCATCGACGACGACGACCAAGACGACATCATCCCCTACAGCGTCCTCCGGCCGACGCCGCGGAAGCGCACCCTCCCCCCCCTGCCAGACCTCCGCTTCGAGCAGAGCTACCTCCACAGCATCTCCAATGCCGACGCTTGGTGGAAGGTGCTCCTCATCACTGCCAGAGACCAGGTGAGAGGCAGCCATCCCGCATTTGGCCGCCAGCTCGCCCTGACACGTCGCAGGTTGTCATGCCCCTGGTACAGGGCTTGATGTACAACCTCGTCTTGTGTGGGTGGCAGCATTGGAACCGCAATGCCAGGCTACACGGCAATACTGCAGGTGCCAGGCTCAGGAGATGGTGGTACGGCGTAAACAACTGGACGGTGCCCCGCAGAAAGACGTGAAATCACAATTCAAGTTTTTTAGGCTTCGACTTACATGGTGCTCGATGGCACGAGAGCAGAGTGAGAAAATACTGTTTTTGTTTGACGAGCGTCTCTCCCGACGACCCAGACCTTGCCCACGGGGTCAACAGCAACGTGCTCGATGCGAGCTCCTCTCCTTCTTGAAGCCTCAATGACGCCAGAGTCTCGTGCGTATCTGCAAAGCGCGATGCTGCACATCTCGTTGCGCCGTACTTTTTGTTTGACTCCCTGACCCCCGAAACCTTGATTAATATCCGCGAATGATACCCGAAGCCTCTATGCCGTGCGCCACCTGCCACACCCCAACTCCAGCCAGACCAAAGCAACAAGACTTTACTGTTTGTTAGCGTCGTCCCCGATGGACAGCGAGGGCTGTCCCAACGCCTTTTCCGGGCTCCCCCGAAAAGCCAGCGAGGTGGGGGCCGCCGCCGAGGGACATGACTCTCCGGCATTGTCTGGGGGTGCTGACCCGTTCGAAGTCGGTCGCTCACTAGTGGCACCTGGAGATGAACCGGCCCCCCGCGGTGCCCTGTCAACGACGGAGGTGTACTCCTGGCCGGGTGCCTCGGGCGTCCCCAACATCACCGTGTCCGCCGTGCTGACGTTCGCCTTCCGATGCTGATCCTCCTCCGCTACAAACATGTTATTCGCTTGGGCGGGCTGGGCGAGAACTGTCCGGAGTCTGGGTGGCGTCACAGAGAGTTTTACAACCAGGCTCCGAGGCTGCTCGTCCGAGTCAACTTCGTCCTCTTCAAACTCCTCTTCATCCTCGGATTCTTGTGAGATGTGTGCGTCGGCGTCGTGCTCGTCATCTCCGAATCCTGCCTCGCTTCCGTCTTCGTCGTCCGTGTCGGCAGAGCCGTTGCCATGTCGCCCGGTGCCGTTCATCCCGTTGATTGCATGGTTGACGGCCGCAGATCGCCTGGGGCGTCCCGAGGGTCCCACGGGGTTCTCTTGGTCGTATTCCGAGCCATCATCCTGGACGCTCCCGGGGGCGCTTTCTCCAGCCACCATGTTGAGGCGGGGAGGGGCTCGGACCTGTCGTCCGCTTGAGGTGGTGACTGGGCCTGCTTCGGCCGGCGTGTTTGCTCCCGTGTTGCGCGTGGACCGTCTGTTTCCCGTCGAGTCGGACAAGAAGTTATCCTCTTCGTCGGAATATGTATACTTCATCCGCTTACCGCGAGTGCGGCCTTCGTACAAGGAGAAGCCAGGCTCGGGGCGCTTGAACTGCTCCTTGCGCGACTGACGATACTCCCTGCGTTTGCGTTTCTGCAGCATTGTCAGCCTGTCCCTTTGCTGACCACACGTCGGTCTGTAAAATACCACGCTAGTCAGGGTGACCGGGCCAGGCAGGGCTTACCTCCTCGCCGGCCTCGAAGCGCGGGACGGCCGTAAGGATTTTGTGGCTCAGCGCCCTTGCCTTGGGACCGCCGTCCTTGGTCTTGAGTCTCTCCGCCAAAGCCTTGAGCTCCTCGATGGTGCCCGCAACGCTCCACCAGGTGCGGGTTGCCCCAGCAGGGTTGCTTTCTCTGTAAACGCGAAAATTGGTGTCGTCCTGGCCCTCAACGAGAAAGTAGCGGCGCTTGTCACCGTCTGAGCCCCATGGCTTGACAGCCCTTGGCTGGTTTAGATCCTCCTCGTGACGGTTCTGCTTGTACGACTGGGTGATGGAGCCTTTGACGGCTTCGGACGAGGCCATGGTCCAGAGAATCAGAGTGCGGAGTAAGGTGAGCTAGGTTGTTGGTCAGCGGCATCGCAAACGAGGCAGGGCGATTGCGGGCGTACTCTTTCGGTCGGGGTCATCGAGTTGAAGGTGGCGCCGCCTGACAGCGGACTCTTGTCTTCCCATGCCGACGACCACTGTGACTTGTGAGACGCGATGGCGTCCTCCAAGGCTCTGCCGTAGTGCCCTGGCCTGTTGCCCGAGAAGGAGAAAGCTCGCATTAGCGATGTGTAGCTCGGGTCGCGAGGGTGGCTCGAGTACGGACTTGACCTCCTGCTTGCGGTTTAGGAGCAGGCCCAGCAGCGCACAGAGAAAGTGCTCGACTCGATCGCCGGGAATGGATTCCACCACGTCTCGTTCGAGCTCTTGCGGTCCAAAGTGTGCCAGGGTTTTCGGAAAGGCGTCGCTGAATCGGCTTCGGAACATGACGATGAACTGCAGGACAGTTGTTAGTTAGCCTTGGGCCGCATGACGTTGATCACGCGAAGCCTCGCGTCGCACCGATCCGCGACGCGACGAACCGGCCGCGGGCAGGGCGGAAATTACATGCACGCCGGGCGTAAACACGCGAGGTCAATCACGTACCGCAATGTCTGGATTGTCAGCGAGAACATACTCGTGCGGCGGCGATGGCGACCGCCTGCGCGGGGGCTGCGAGGGCTCGGGGGCGGGCTGCCCTGACAGCTTCGGGAAGAACTTGAGCAGCCCCGGCTTGGGCTTGGGCGGCGCCGCGACGCTGTCCTCGTCCAGCTCGCTGTCCGAGGGCGCTGGCGACAGCGACGACAGCGACGAGAGGTCGGAAGAGTCGTCGTCTGGCGCCATGTTGGGCTTGCTTGTTGGAGCGCGAGGCGGCGTGGTATGTGGAGAAAGGAAAGGGAACCAAGGTGACCTGGCGAGCGGTAGTTGCTCGACGACAACTCAGTGCATGCACTAGCTAAACCCACGGTCATGAGCCGCAACCAAAAATGCACCCCCTTTGATAGGCCAAGGGGTTCATTTATTAGCTCGAGTAACACATGCTCGACCCTCAGCAGGCTACTTTGTGCTAGAAGTCGAGAATTGAAACAGATGGCTTTGCCGAGCCGTGGCCTCCGTCTTGCCCATCCATTCGCTTTCCTACTCGTATTACCTCGGCCCCGCAGCGATATCATTTCCCCTTGTGTGGTCAAAGGCCAGGCCAACGAGGCACGAATCGCAAATCCGCCCGGCCAGAGCCAGATCCCTTTGCAGGGTGAGAAGCCCACGACCGAGGTGGCTCGTCCTCTCCTGGCTGGAGATGAACAGGCCCACGCCCCAGCTCCACGCAGTGTCCATCGATCTCGTAGACGTCGTTGCGGCACACGGTGGGAATGGATTGATGATGCACATGCTGTCACGACGGCGCGCCCATCACCACCGACCACATTCAGCGTTCGCGGACATCACGCGTGAGCCACTCTGACGAGACCGTGCAACGTCCCGCCCACTCTAGCGGCAACATTCTCAACAGAGATGACTCGAAAAACTCGCCTTGGCTTTTGTCAGCGGACGCGTGATGGAAAAAGCGAGGCAGTAGAATGAGTGTGAATGCTTGCCGGGATTCGGCCATGCAAGGCTTCCTGGGCCCTTCCAATCTCTCTTGCCATGTCTTAGTCGACGTCCAAGGTCCCACGCAGCTGTCTGGGGCACCACGGTTTGCGAGACCGCCGCTCGGTTGAAGGCTGCGCACGCCGGCATACAGAGCGTCTGCGGACCAAGACAGAAGAGACTTGGGCAAGATTAACATTGCGATGTTGTTTGTTCTCCGTGCGCACATTTTGCGAGACCGAGCATGTCCAGCATTCATTCGCAATTTTCAAGCCCACTTGGGCATTCGCTACCAGGACGTGTCGCGCCACCAAGTCTCTCGTGAGGGCTTGTGATCTGACGGCCTCGTTTCCATATCAGAGTCGAGGACCCGAGCCCCACCGAGAACCGCGCTCATCCGGTCCGCCGAGCTCCCGTCAATCGGCGCCTCAAGACGCCTCGCGCGACGCAACGACGTTGTCGGGTGTCAAACCAGCATCCGAAAGCCACGCTCATCGTGCCCGGGCCTCAATCGGGGAATGGGGCGGAAGCCACGTGTGCCTCGAGCAACACATGGACGAGATGCTGCGGTAGTGGTTGGCCCCCCCGCATGGCATGAGGGAGGTAGGCTGTCCGTCGCCCAAAGATTGACGAGAATAGGAGTGTGGTGGTGAGCCCAGCCTCACCGGAGAAGGACTGTGGAGATTTTGGTACGTATATATGTATCCCCGTACCTTGGCTCACTCAGGCACGAGGGACTTGGTAGCAGGAGATGATAGGACTCGCGCACTCGCTTGCCGGGACCCACTGAGAGATCACGTGGGCAGGGCTCCTCGGTCGCTCGAATGGTCCCGCACACAAAAAAATGTCGGCATTCGCACCTGCACGGCCTTCCTGTCAAAACACCAAGCGGCCGAACCCAGGTAAAGCCGCCCATTGATTGCGCCTTCGGCGACCCGCCACTGACCACCATTGCTGCAGCAGACACTCGACCGACCGCATCGAGTCAAAACGAGGCGCCATGGGTAGAGTCATTCGCAACCAGCGCAAGGGGCGTGGATCCATCTTCAGTCAGTTCCCAGACCGATCGATACTTGCCTCGACCTCGCCTCGACAGCGGCAACCGTACTGACCCCAGACGACAGCTGCCAACACGCGCTTGAACAAGGCCCCGGCCAAGTTCCGCAACCTCGACTACGCCGAGCGTCATGGCTACGTTCGCGGCGTAGTCCGCGATATCATTCACGACCCTGGTTAGTTTGTCGCCGACGACTGGTACGCTGCTGCGACGGGACGACGGCTGACGGTGGACGGAATTGCAGGTCGTGGTGCGCCTCTCGCCAAGGTCGTCTTCCGCCACCCGTACAGGTTCAAGCAGGTCACCGAGACGTTCATTGCCAACGAGGGCATGTACACGGGCCAGTTCATCTACGCTGGAAAGAAGGCTGCGCTGACCGTCGGCAACGTCCTGCCGCTGGGAGAGATGCCCGAGGGTACTGTTGTCTCCAACGTCGAGGAGAAGATTGGTGACCGTGGCGCGCTCGGCCGCACCTCTGGTGGCTACATCACCGTCATCGGCCACAACCCCGATGAGGGCAAGACGCGTATCAAGCTCCCCTCTGGCTCCAAGAAGGTGGTGCACTCAGGCGCGCGAGGCATGATTGGCATTGTTGCCGGTGGTGGCCGAACAGACAAGCCCCTGCTGAGTAGGTTCCCTCAGCCGACATTGGCCTGGAATTGAGCCGTCTAACCAATTGTGCAGAGGCTTCTCGTGCCAAGCATAAGTTTGCCGTCAAGCGCAACAGCTGGCCCAAGACTCGTGGTGTTGCCATGAACCCCGTGGACCACCCTCACGGTGGTGTAAGTAGCCCTCGTGGGCATGGAGAAGAGCTTGCTACAGATGCTGACGCCTGCCACAGGGTAACCATCAACATATCGGTAAGGCGTCGACCATTTCCCGATACGCCGCCCAGGGCCAGAAGGCTGGTCTCATTGCCGCGAGAAGGACGGGTCTGCTGCGTGGTACTCAGAAGGTCAAGGACTAAGGGGCAGGATTTTGTGGAGGTTTCATTGGGATGGTGTTACTGTGCTTGCTTGCATCTATTGATGATACTGCTGCGGGCGGGAGTCCGGTAGCTCAGAAGCAAGCACCTGGACATTCGGCGCACACGATGGTTTTCAAGCTCTTGCTGCGCCTTGGTGTGACGAAACGACAGTGCCGCGTGCGGGGTTGGCTTCGTAGTGTCGGATGTGGCAGACGTCTCTCTACTGGGCGCGCTCCGGGGGTATTGCGAGTCGCAACTGAGCAAGATGAAGAAGGGTGGCACGGCCAAAGCTGTGTGCGCTTCTGTTGCAACAAGAGGCCGTCCATCCCAAGACTCAATGGACCACGGCAGAAGCCCCACTAGAAAGAGGAGCCTCGACGAGTCAATTTCTGACGCATTGTTACCGCGAGTGTATGTATGTTCGAGACGAGACATGGCCGGACAAATCCCTTCGTCGGCTTGCCCCCTTGTATCCACGGAGCCCCGCCAATAAGTAGGTAGTGGGCATGTACCGTACTCGTACCTACTACTCTGTCCCTACCTATCCGTACGTAACGCCCTGATATTTCAAACCCCTCCCCCTCCTCCTTCGCACCTCCGTCCGATTTTCAACTCTCGTCTGCACTTTCCTCTGGATCCTGCCTCCGTCTCCGTCGTCGTCAAACTCGAGCCCATCATGGCTTCCGTCAAGGAATATGGCCTCCTCTGCCTGGAGAACCCTCTGCTCGGTATGTCTCTCCGGACCCTGTGGCACCGGCCGGCCCTGGAACAAGAGTGGCCTCGTCGCTCACCACCGGCCCTCGGCCGTTGCAGACATCCAGGCCGTCGGCGATCAGGCCCTGCTGGACAGGTACGGCCTCAAGGCCAATGACGCCATCCTCGCCGAGGACAAGCACATTCCCCTGTACGAGGATCTCCTCAACAACTACGACGCCAAGCTCATCGCCGGCGGTGCCGCTCAGAACTCGGCCCGCGGCGCCCAGTACATGCTGCCCCCCAACAGCGTCGTCTACCTCGGAGGCGCCGGTGACGACAAGTACTCGGCCATCCTGCACGACGCCGTCAAGGCCGCCGGCCTGCGTGTCGAGTACCGCGTCGACGCCAAGGAGAAGACGGGCCGCTGCGGCGTCGTCATCACCGGCCATAACCGAAGCCTGTGCACTGATCTCGGCGCCGCCAACCACTATGACCTCGACCACCTGAAGAAGCCCGAGATCTGGACCTTGGTCGAGAACGCGACCGTCTACTACATTGGCGGCTTCCACTTCACCGGTAGGTGCCCCTTGACCTTGTGCCCCTTGGCCTTGTGCCCCTTGGCCTTGTGCCCCGGCCCGGCTGCGCGCGGCCATTGACTGGCAATCTCCTCGCTAGTTTGCCCCCCGGCCATCATGGAGCTCGCCAAGCAGGCTGCCGAGCACAACAAGCTCTTCGTCCTCTCCCTTTCCGCCCCCTTCATTCCCCAGTTCTTCAAGGAGGTCGTTGACGCAAGCGCCCCCTACTGGGACTACATCATCGGCAACGAGACCGAGATGGCCGCCTACGCCGAGTCCCACGACCTGCCCTCCAAGGACCTCAAGGACATCGCCAAGCACCTCGCCAACCTGCCAAAGGAGAACACCAAGCGCAAGCGCATCGCCGTCGTTACCCACGGCACCGAGCCGACCCTCGTTGCCATTCAGGGCGAGGACAGCGTCAAGGAATTCCCCGTCCACGCCATCGAGCCCGAGAAGATCAACGACACAAACGGCGCCGGCGACGCCTTTGCCGGTGGCCTCTTGGCCGGCATCATGCAGGGAAAGCCACTCGAGAGCTGCATCGACATGGGCCAGTGGCTCGCCAGGCTAAGCCTTCAGGAGCTGGGACCCTCGTGAGTGAAAATCCCCGTGTTTGCATTGCAATCTTTCATCATTCATCCAAGGCATCTCTACCTGGTGCTATCTGCGATTCATCAGAAAGAAAAGGGGCAAATCCGTCGCCGCAACCATACTGACCATGGCTCCTCCGCCTCCAGATATCCCTTCCCCAAGCAAACGTACCAGGCTTCTTCCTGAGTACATAGTCTAGGGGGACCCTGGGCGGCACTCGGTGGGCCGGGACTCGGCGTTGTGGGCAAGGTAGACGGGAACAGGGAAAAACAGTTTCAACAACGGCGTTCTGCATCTCTAGCGAGGGCTCCCTAAGCTTGTCGCTTTCTTGGCATAGTGATTCGGTATCCTCCACGATCCGATAAGATGGAATGACAGTCGAGATGAATGAAAATTTCGCCAACGCTCAAGGGGGGGGCATGGATGATGGTGCACCATGCAGTGAAGCCTGGAGAGTCTTCGTTTTTGTGTATTCGTGCGGACGACTCGTAAGACGACACCGTCGCTGCGCGTCGCAGTCTTGCCAATACCCGACAGCCAATATCCGACTGATGGAAGGTGGAGTGGTCAAGTCTGCGACCGGGTGGCTGAAAATAGCCCTCGAGGATATCCAAGAGGGCGTATTCCCTCAAATGAAGGAGTGGCCGGCGTTACGGTGCCAAAAGTAGCAGCCAGGCTGGCGGCAGAAGCTTCTGAAGTCGAGAAAGTGTGGTACTGATGAAGAGAGGACCGGAAGAGTCTGCGCCGACCGTCTGAAGAGTGGCTGGCGGCGCAAGCAGGGCGCGGTCACCTAAGTAGGCGTCTCGAGTCAGAGAGTTCCCTGATTGCGGGCCCACACGGCGCGGAAAATAGCCTCGTCGTACCTCGAGGCCGAGTTGCCGACCTGCATGCGACGCGTCGAAGACGATGCGGTAGCACCGTGAGTAGGGCTCTGCAGCTGGTTGCGCCCCACGTCTCCCTGACCAGGCACGCCAGACACACCGAGGCCTACGCAGTCCGCCGGGGTGCCCATATACAGACTGCTGGGATGCGAGAAAGCAGAGATGCCTGACGATGCAGGGAACCGGTCGAAGGCTCGAGATGCCTGGGGCGACATGGCCGTGCCCTTGCTCTGCCACGGCACTGTTGCACCGGTCTCGCCCCAGTGGGCAAACGGCGAGGTGCGTGGAGCACCGTTGCCCGCAAACGACTGCAGCAGGAGATCCCTCTGGGACTTTTCAGTCACGGGGACGGCATTGCCGGGCCTCGCAGGGTCGGGGTAAACGGGAGCACAGCCTCGAAGAGCGTCTCGCCCTGGAGTCGCAAAAGGGTCCTCAAGAGAGTTTGATATGTTCATTGGCTCCTGGGGTGAATTGTTGCGGCTCGCCCTGTTGAATGCCTCTTGTCCGGCTGAACAAGCCGCGTCCTGAAACACATCGGGCTTGGGAGTGTTGTCCCAGGCCCAAGGGAAGGGTGCGATCGGGCCGGAGAAGGTGGACCCAGTCGGGCTTGAGTAGGACATCAAACCAAACGTCTTAATGCCCGGTGTGTTGTCCATCCCGTAGTAAGACGGCTCGTCGGGAGAACGCACGTACTGCTGCTGCTGAGGTTGGGGTGTAGGAGGCTTGAGGAAGGGCGTCAGCATGGCGATGACGGTCTTTTCAGTGTCATCCTCGGCCGTTGACATGTCGCAGTCAGTCTCGTTGGGCGTCTCTGCGTGTTGCTCGCCCACATCCACGTCAGCCTGCCTCGGCGCTTGCAGCTCTTCCAAGCCTCGTGCCTCTTGGGGCGGCGTGTGCTCGGCGAGCTCCACCGCCTGCTTAACGTAAGGTTGCTCGGCAGGGGTTGATACAGCCTCTGCGCTGCCCTGCGATGATGTGCCGGGCGTGGCATCTGGCCGGTACTCAAACACCAGCCAGTTCTCCACAACCTGGCAACACACCGGAGTTGAGCAATCCTCGGCCAGAAAATATGCGCAACGCAGAACATCCAGAACCCTGGCCAGGTTTTCCTTCGTGCCATCCAGGCGCCGTTGCGGGTCATAGAGGTACGGCTTCGCGTTGCCCTTTTCGTCGCAAGAAACCCTACAAGCCTTGGGGATCTGATCTCCGACTAGAGGGCGGTTGCCTCGCACTTCGAGATCCTCGGCGAGCAGGTATGGGCAAGAAGCTAGGTTGTCTTGGTTGTACGTCACAGCACAGAGGAGTGTGAAGACCTTGGCAATGTGTTGCATCATGGTCGGGACCGTGGCGCCGAATGCGTTGAATGGTCGCAGTAGCTCCTCTCGGCGAGCGGCAAGCCAGACGCAATAGATTCTCAGAGTGGGCAAGAGGCTTCCGACCGTGCTCGGAATCTCCACGGCTTTGGGGTCCGAGGAGTTCTCGAGTCTGTTGGTGGAGACGGCTTCCTCAAGTTCCGAATGTAGAGCGCGGCAAAAGGTCATGATGAAGAGGGCGTTGAACCGCAGAGTGAACTGCCAGAAACGCGAGGCAGATGCCGTCTTTGCTTCTGTTTCCCTGTCAGCATATTCCGAACGCTGGATCAACGGGATCGACTTACCAGTTCGCGCCTTGGACGCAACGTCGTGCGCCGACATGTTGATCAATGCCATCTTGAGCAAAGTAGCGCCCGAGTTTGCGTCTCGGCAGGCCATTTCCAGCCGGTACATGACCTCCTCCTCAAGCTCCTTTTGCTGAGAAAAGGCCTCGCCGTTATAAAAGAAGGCGTGGAGTTTGACAAACCAGGTGCTGAAGACATCCGCGGGAGCTGTCGGGTTGCTTCGAGCCTTGACGGCATGGGGAAGCCTGAGAGACCTGAATTCGGACTCCAGGTTGGACTTTGCGTTGGGATGGGGCGCTTCCACAGCCCAGGCGCGGTAGAAATGGTAGACCACATCAAGGTGGTTGGCTTGGTCAAGGTTAACGATGCCCATCTGGTGGAACGCAAATCCGGAGTTGGGCATGAGGTGGCGGGCTAGGCCATAGTACGTCAGGGCCGTCTCGAAGCCCGAATGCTTGTGGCGGGCTTGAATCCTGTAACGTGCCAAGTCTCCGAGATGCAGAAGAGTCGAGTGGCAAGAGTCCAAGACCATGCGGCTCAAGCCTCCAGGGACCGGGCTGATGATGTCTTCGGCGTTTATCTGCTCAACTTCGATTCCTTGGGCGACCCTCCTGAGCTCCTGGACGTCGTAGCGAGCCGAAAGACGCTGTATGTATCCCTTGTAGAACTTCTGAGCGATGCGCAGAAAGTTGTTGTACATCTTCTCGGCCTTGCGGCGCTCGACTGGGTGGGAACTGTGTTTGAGACGGCCCAGGGTGCGGCGGTGCTCGGCATTAATCGAAATGTGAAGGCCCCAGAGGGCATCTTCAGTGTTCTCCGTGACTGCGTATTTGAAGTCGAGGAATATGGTCTGGACACATGCGAGGCGGAACCTGTGCCATGTTAGTGCGTGGCCGGATGAGGGGGTCATGCTCGCGGCAACTCACTTCTCCAAGAGGCCATCGACGGCTTCAAACTGCGAAATGTCGACTCCGGAAGCGCTTTCGGCTTGCAGTTTTTCAAGCTGCTTGAGCAGATACTTGCGGAGCTTCAGGGCATTGCTAAGCAAGAGACACGAGTCAGCATCGTGCAAGGTGGCAGGCCCAGCATGGCGGTGCCGTGGGGGAGACTTACTGCCAGGCCTGGCCTGCCTGGGAAAGGTTGGAGGCCATGACGCGTCGTGAGGGATCAAAGGTGGTCCGTCTCCCGGGCGCGGGACGGTGCTAATGGAAGTCAAGATGCGCGGTCGCTAGGATGCCAACGCATGCTCTTGAGAGGTTGCAAGTTGTGCGCGCCAAAGGTCCATCACTTGAGTTGCCGGCGGACGGGAATGATGTAGAGGAGGAGGCTTGGCTCGCGGGAATCGAAGCGTCGGGCCGAGGAGGAACTCATTGGTGGAGATGTTAATCCTGGCCGGAAAATAGCTTGAACAGGTCGGGAGGAGGGAATAAGTTTTGCGGCAGGGCGCAGGCAGCTGGCGAGATCAACAATAAAAAAAGTGCTGAGGTGAATGAACGAGCGCGGAGAGCAGCGGCTGTGCCATTGCCATTGGGCGCTGGCTGAAGCCCCTCAAGGTTAAATGTCAATGGCGCTGGGTGATCCTCGGCGAAACACTTGGTGCCAACTCCGGGGTACCCTGGGGTACCTCATCAGACGCTGCCACCGGCGACTTCTGTCCAGGCAAGTAGTAGCAGGTGTGAGGTACCAGGCAAGTACCCGCCTTTCCCCTAGTGCGCTAGGCTGGCTGCCTACCCTGTAGCCCCGCCATCATCATCATCAACAACCAACCCTTGGTTTATGACTGGCAGACAGCCTCCTCCATCCACATCTCATCCAATTTAGACTCGGACACGGCGCAGTCCACGAATCTTTTCTGATTCCAGTGAAACATCTTGGGGTCGAGGATTCTTGTCGCCTATCAGATACGGGAGGCGTCCTTTGTCAGAAAAGTAACCGTCCCAGCTCCCTCTTCGCCACCCAACCACACTCGGCGCCTCTCGCCCGCCTCCGCCCGCCTCCACCCACCTCTGGCCTTGACAGAGTAATGACTTCTTGCCCGTCTCGTCATCCACAAGATGAAGCGCTTACGAGAGCCACAAGACGATATAGGCTCGGTTTCCCCAGAGGCGGACACGGAGCCCTCGACCAGCCACGGCGTGACATACCAGCCACCGAGCAAGATTTCTGGGCTTGACCCATCCCTTGGGGACGGCAGCCTGGACGATCCAATTGCAATGAGATGCTCACTTCCGCCTCACAAGACCCCCGTTGCCTTTAGCTCATATGGAGACTTTGAGCTCCACTACCACGCATTCCACACCCATCGCTGTCTCGAATGCAACAAGAACCTCCCTTCCGACCATCTCCTGAGCGTCCACATCGAAGAGTGCCATGACCCTCTTTCGAGCATACAAAGGGACAGGGGGGAACACACTGTTAGTTCTTGCCCCAGCCTTTGCCAAGTCTCTCCTGCTTGCTAAGCCTTGTGCAGTACTCGTGCTTCGTGGAGGGCTGCGAGCGGAAATGTCTGACCCATCAGAAAAGGCGAATGCACATGATCGACAAGCACATGTACCCCAAGAATTTCTTCTTCGCCGTTACTAAAGACGGCATTGACGGCAGGCGCTCTCTATTGATCGACGACGGCCATCGCCGACGCAGGTCTTTTGCGAGTGTCAAGTCAAAGAGCCCAAACCCTGCAGTGTGTGTGCCGGGGGAGTCGCGGGCCGAGCAGAATCTTGAATCTCCCTCCCAAGGAGGCGAGTCGCAGTCGAAGCAGAACCAGCAAGATGCTACGGGCGCCGACATGACTGAGCTCGCAGATGCCATGTCCGCCTTGCACTTTGTCCCGTCTAGCATTCGATTCGGGCGCGGTCGAGCAGGATTTGCGAGGAGATAGGTTGATGATTACATATGAAGCCAGCTGGACGGGCAAAAGTCAGCACATACGCCAGCACGCGATATCGACAGAATCAAGAGGCCTTCTACCTCACGACTCTGGGCCCGAAATAACCAGCCCAGAAAGCCAGGCGGGCATGACAAGCCGTCTTCCAGAGCTCTGCCGGCGCCGACGCCAACATTCGGCTCTTCTGGCGCGAATGGCCGTCGGTCTGAACCGGTCCGGCGACACAGGATAGACTAGTCGCTTGAGGCACAGCCTCTGCAGCCGCAGCTGACACACTGCAGGTCCTTTTCTTCCTTCATCTGTGCTCTCGGGACGCGGCAGATACAAGTGCTGTTGAAGTTGGTTTCCTTGGTCTGGACACATCGAAGGCAGCAAAGCTAGGAGATGAGTTAGCGAATGCCGAGAAGACAGACCTTTCAAACGACGTACCTTTTCGTACCCCTGCTTCTTCCATTTCGCAATGAGCATCGCGTCCGCGTAAGCGTTCTTGAGCAGCCAGTCGTAAAGCTGCTTGCTGATGGCCTCTTTCTCGTAGTACAGGTCGTAAATGTAGCGACTCCTTTGATGAGAGATCTGGAAGACTTCCCACTGGGCCTGGTGCCTCGGACCTGGTGGAGGCGGCTTGTTTTGCGCATCCTTCATCTTGTTTGCAAAGATGAGCAGATCGTTCTCAATGTCGCTGAAGCCCTCGGGCGGGGGCTTCCGCTTCGACGCGTGTCGTATCGCAGGCATCGTCCTGTCTCCTGGCGAGCCGTAGCTTGTATCGAGAGATCAAGTGGACCGGAGCAGGGTTTATCTGAGATTCGCCGACGTGTTGGGGAGATTCGTCTGGATAGAACAAGGCACGGAACGAGGTTTGCTGCGGCTGGCAGATGGGCTGTGGACGACATGGCTGTGGCAAAGACGTAGAGGCGTGGCGGTGCGTGTCACGTGCTCGATATGGGCAAGCCCGGCTGCGACACTCCAACTTGCTCGCATTCAACGTGACAGCACGAGGGTGTCCTTGCCGAGAAGCACCGACTGCCCACCATGGCCATCACGCCGACGCAATTCGCCAAAAAGACGGTGCAATGTGAGGCCTACCCAATTGATGCATTTTTGCGCCGAGTGCTGATCCGGGGGGGCAGCGGCCAGCTGGGCGGACGCGAAGCGCCGAGTGCTCTACTCTTACCGCGAATGGATCCGAGCCGTACGTCCAACAACGGCGCCCTTTCCTGCCCTCGAGCCATGCCACGGCACCCGGCTTCGCTCGTCCATGACTTGTGCACGCGCGGCGAATCATTGGGGTCTAACAAAGTGGCAGGCCCCCGAGATCCAAACAATGTACAACATGTCCATGCCCATCTCGGCCATCCGAACCCGGGTCAGGGAGGAGTTTGAACGAAACCGATACGTTTCCAGGCTTCCCGTCGTGGATGTGCTTCTCTTCAAGTCGCACGCGGATTACCAAGTACGCGCCACGCCAGCGTGGAAATGCGCGAGGGGAGAGACCCCCGATGGAGCTGACGTTGCGCTTTGCAGGAGACGATGAACTTTTGGAAGCAGACCACCCACGTCATGTCCTACTTCAAGGAGGAGAACTTTAGGGGCGACAAGAGGCTACCATCGAGCTTCATGACGGGGTTCTTGGAGGTAGGTCTCGCCCCGCATGCTACGAGGGACGCATCACTGAGCCAGGTTGGCAGGGTCGGAACTGATGACGGGAGCCGCACCTGGGCCAGTGTATATACCCTCTATTCTCCGAAAACCGTCCCAAAACAAGACCTCAAACGCCGTAGTCACCGTTGTGGCCCTGACCCAATTCAAAGGTGTTGCCCCGGGGAGGGTGGCGATTGAACCTCGGAGCGCTGCTCGGCATCAGGTTCTCATCGCGTAATACCCTCCCGGGCGTTGAAGGTGCTCCGCTTGGTCCAGAACTCGTCTGCCACAGCATCGCAGACGTCTTGCAGGTCGACCAGGCCCTTTTTCAGGGCATCCACCGCCGTGCCCTCTGCACTCTCGTGTGTCAGGAGACGATGCTCGCTCGTTGGGGCGGGTCAGGGGATTCGTCGGGATATTGTGAACTTACCATATGTTTGAATCCTGATGTTCATCTTGGGCTCGGAGGGGTGGGGAATGGCATAGGCGCAAAACTCGACGTCGGGGCTTCTCCATGGTCAACCCTGGGCGCCGCGGAGTCATGGCCTGCTGGCGCAGTACTCACTTCTTCATGATGACGTATCTGAGGGCGTTGCCCAGCGTGTGGCCTTCGTCGATGAACTCGAACGAGGCGGCGGAGTCTGTCGAGCCCGGCAGCTGCACGCGGTTGTTAGCGGATCGCGTAATCCGAAAAGCAGGATGTGGTTTCTGATCGTACAATCTTGACCCGCTGGGCCTCGACCTCTTCCTCGTCGTCTTCCCTGTCGGCCTGGGCGTCGTCTTGCATGGCGGCGTCCGGGTTCTCGCCGGGCTGCGCAGACGGCGGTGCGTCGTGCATGTCGGCGTCCTGCGAGGAAGCGTCTCCCGTGTCCTTTGTCCGGCCCGGCATCGTGGACTGAGGCGCGTGGAGTCTCGAAATCGGCACGGCACAGGCGGAAGAATGCTCACGAGAGCGCGATTACGCCGAGCGGTGACACACTTGGGTCTCGGATGCTTTGCGCCAGCGGGCGAGCGAGCGAGCTCATTCACTTTGTCCTGGTGGCGCTGGAAATTTTGACGTGGGGCCGCTGGTTGCCGGTCGGGATGGGGGGGCCCAGAGATTTCCGAGCCCTAGCCGCCTCGCCTATGAATCATAATCTTTAATAAGACCCTGGTCAAGTATGCCCGGGTAGCTCAATTGGTTAGAGCGTGTGGCTTTTAACCTCAAGGCTGGGGGTTCGAGTCCCCCCTCGGGCGCGCGGGGACAATTTATCTTTTTGATACCCGAAAGGCCTTTGAGCCAAGGTATTGTCTATAGATCACCTACTTTTTGTTGCTTTAACCTGCCTTACCAAGGGGTTCTGCTCTGCCATTTGGTGAACAGCGCTGGCTTGGGACATGCGAGCATGATGGCGCAGGACAATGCATCACACTAACACACATCAAGTAATCACGGAAACGTTGCGCCTGGTCAAATCGCCCAGTCTTCATTCAACTCGGCATTGATCACAGCATATCAATTGCCCCTCCTTCCAATTCCTTATCTGGTACGAAGTGGTGAGAGTGGTGGCCCGGTCCAGGGTAAGTAGGTAGTCTTTCAACCGGACCCCGAAATCGGGGCGGACGGCATGGAGGAAGGCTGGAAACCCCCCCCCGACCAACTGACTGACTTGCATAGGCGTCGAGGCCCGTGAGAGAAGAGGACAAGGGTCGAATGGCGGCCAAGCACTAGTTCTGGGCATCCAACCAGCCAACCAACAAGGGCAGCGTTGGATTCTTGGCTTGAAACACCCTCGCTGGCAGACCACATGGGATGGTGGATTGGCAAACAGGGCCCTGGTGCACGCGGCACACGCTGCTCGTGGGCCAACGGGAGATGGCCGCCCACTGCGACGACAACCTGAGACAGCGACCAGTCTCAGGTTTTTAGCTCGCCTACCCCTCGCTCAGCAGCCAGCCCATCCCGCCGTCGGCCGAGCAATGGTCGCCGACACAAGATTTCGAGTGGTGCGAGCAGGCGAAGCCTCCCCAGGAGCATGTCTTCGCCTGTACGGAGTACAGTACATACATGCCAGAGGTGCCTACCAATCCCTATGCGCAGAAGAACCGCCTCTGCTGCAGCGCGCCGTCCTGGTCGTCGTCCAAAGAGCACGCCTCCGAATCCCGTCGGGGGGGAACCAGAATGGCGAATGACAGCAGCACAAGCCGCAGGCACGGAGCGCCATGCCACTGCACCGTCCTGGTGCCTGTCCAGTTGCAACGGACAGACCGGAGTCGGTGCCGTCTCGGGTGGGCACCTGAGGGACCGTGATGAGTGCAGAGGGTGCTGGTTGGCTTCGGGGCCGCTCGTGGATGATGCTGGTCTGCAGCAGGGCCAACGGCGAGGAGAAGGAGGCCTGGATAGGGCATCCGGCACTCGGTGGATGGCTCGGCACGGGCTAGGTACGTGGATCCAAGTGCTATGCGTGCGTCGGTTCACGATCCGTCCTTGCCCAAGGCGGCCTCCACCCGATGTCGCCGTCGTTTATGAACAACGACCTTTGCAGGATTGCCTACTAGGTACCTCCTATGTACCTACCTAGGTAGGTACTATCTGCTACTTACCTGGAACTTACGGTAGGCACTTACCGGGTGAGGTAAAGTACATAGGAAGGTACCTAGGTACCCGGGTAGGTGCTCCGTACTAGGTAGGTACAGTGCGGTTAGGAACCTAATGGAAACCCCAGCCAGGGGGTTCCGCGGGGCGATCTTGGCCATCTTGACCTCGAACCCGGTCGTGCGCTACTGCAGTGGATCTTCAGTGCGGCTGCTGCTGATGGCCGAGCACTGGATTTCGGAAAGCACCAAGCATCCGTACTACTAGAATCCGGAGACTTGGGTTCACAGCTTGCGGCGAGTGCAAGGCTCCAAACCGGATTCCCAGGGAACGGATTCAAGGAATTAGGCAAGTAGACGCCCTCGAGCTATTATTAGACGCCGGGGGTTTATGCCCAGTGGCCTGCAGTGACGAGTGTTGGAGGCATTGGGATCTGTGCAAGGGGATGCGCCCTGCCGGGAGACCGACGCTTGCATTCGTGTACCAGGCAGGCACGCGTCGGCCGCGCATGGTTGATGCGAAGTTCATGCTTACGAACGCATGGCCAAGGCAAGGAGAGAGTCGTGCTATTATGTGCCATGCCATGGCGTCGTCGCTCGTACCGAGTCTGAACACGCAGCGGAGCGCTACATACCGCGGCCAGGCGGGACGGGACCCTGCGTCTTGCATCCTAGCAGCAGAGTCGGCGACGGAGTGGCCGCCGATACCTCACCAGGGCTCTCGGTCGAATCGCCGTTTGTGCCTACAAGTCTAATACAAACTGTACGGTAGGTGCACGCATGAGGTGGCGGTTTTCTACCATTTCCCATGCAGCTACGAGTCGAGAAGAAAGAAGGGGGGCACTTTGATACATAAAGAATACAATGTATGTATGTACATATTCGTACATGGCTGTATGCATGCATGCGCATCCGGCATACATGCGTGCTCGTTCAAACACGCGGCTTCCACGATACTTGCTCACGGGGGTGAGTAGGGGGATGGGCATCAGCCCTTACCACAATGCGCTCCAAGGCGAAACAATAGGCGCGTCAAGGCCGCCAAGGCTGCGACGTCGGTGGCTCCGACAGGAATGAAGCGCCGGCTGACATGTCCAGGGCGGCAGTGCCTGCTTGCTTGGTGGGCAGTACGCCAATCTGCCAACTTGGGCTCCGTCGTCTTGTTGATGAGACGGCGTGGCCCCATGGTGGTCGCGACGGCGGCTGCTGCAACAAGAAACGAGGACATGACTATCATGGAGCCTCCCTGACAAGAGACGACATTTTGTCACTCGGCGACAAGCGAGCGGGCGGCGGCGGGCTGTTCCGCCTAGAGGAGGGATCTGCGCCAGAAGCCCGACGTGGGCGACGGAGGATGAGCCTCGGCAGGCAGATGGTGAAGGCAGGCCGTTTCAAACAGGTGCGGGCTGTGGCACCAAAGCACTCGTCGAGGTTGGAGTTGCAGCAGCAGCACGTAGCCTTGATCAACAGCCATCATGTCACGATTGCCTCGACTCTGGGCCACGCGGGCGGCGGGGCGGGCGTGGCGGCTCAGTTTGGTGGCAAGGCAGGGGGGCTTCCATGGTCAACCCGTCGCCTGCGCCTAGAGGTGGGATGAATCAACGCCCTGCAGCAGTAGCGCCTTGGGCCTTGGGCGCAAAACGTCTTCAGGCCCGAGGTTTCGGCCCAGCCCCAACGCGCCCCGCCGTCGCCAAAGAAGCATTTCATTCAATCGGCGTCGTCAGAAGGAGCCCTGCGCGCGCGAGGTATAGCCAGGTAGGTATGTATATCAGATGCCCGACCAAAGTTTCTTGCCTCGTCCGGCGGCAAACTCTGCAGCCCAATGGGCCATACCTGAGGTCGCAGGTGGGAGTCTGTGTGCGAGTTTTTTGTTGGCTTGTTCGGTACGCACGCATGTACTCTGTACCGTGAGCCTATATCATGCCCTATCGAACTCGCCATGTTTTTGTCTGGAAACGCACAAATCTCCTCTCCGTCTTCCACTTCAAAGCCCGCCACGTGCGCAGGCAGGCCAATGCCAGCCAGCCAGCCAAAAATCGGGGTTGACGGGCGACGGGCGACGGGCGACGGGGAAAAGGAGGGAGCGCCGGCTTAGATTGCGCTCCTCAAGGAATTTTCCATCGAAGTTTCCCTTGAATCTCGCAACCTGGGTGTTCCATGCCCGGCGTGCTTGCGAGTTGGTCCCTTGCACGCAACCGTGGTCGTGCCTGAACGGGGGCGCAAGAGAGTGGAGTGCCTAGTCAATGCCCCTCTTGCTTGTTCGTTTTTCCTCGTTGCTCCCTTTCCCTCCTTTCCCTCCTCGACCTCCTTGACCCCGTTTATTCAGGCGTCGCGGTTCAGTCCCACGGATGCACTTCGACATGAGGTACCTTTCGGGTACGTGC
>JAPEBW010001549.1:0-22311 GCA_027405785.1 Ophiocordyceps robertsii | reverse complement strand
GCCTTTTTAGCCTTATAGTATACTTATTTAAATTCTCTCCGCCGCCCGCCCTCTCTCTTTTCCTTTTTTCTTTTTATAACTATATTTCCCTTTACCGCTAGCTATAGCCCGCCGCACCTTACTTACTCTTATACGTATAACTTTTTTACCTTAAGCCTATAATCCTTATATTCCTATTTTAAGTCCCTTTATCGTTTAATATCTCTTATAGCTAAGACTAGCTATTCCGTAACTACTTTTTTAGCCCGCTTTTTTATAAGCCTTTATGCTTTTAATACGAAGGATATAAATAAGCTCTTAAGCTTTATAAAAATAAAGCGGCTATCCTTTATAGCTTTAAGTCCCTTAATAAGAGCTAAAACCTTTAGGTTTAAGCCTTTATATAAACCTACGCCGCCTTCTATAGCCGCGCTTAAGCTAATAGATTCGACTTAAACTACGGTACTATAAAAGATAGCTTATACTACCCTCTTTAAATACTTAACTTAGATAACTCGCCTCCCGGCCTTATACTATAGCGAGGTCTAGACGGCCGGTTTCGCGGTAACTTTACTATACCTCCCGCTTAGCTCTTACTATCCGGAAGCCCCCGCCGCTTATATATTTTTTAAGGCGTAGCCGGAAATCTTTATTAGCAGAATAACTAGCTAATACTTAACGCCTTAAAGTTAGCTAACCTTACTATAATCCTAAGATTTATAGTAGCTGCTATAGCTAGCGGAAACCCGCTTTAGCTAAACGACTAAAACGACGTTTACGCTATCCTTAACTATATATTTAAGGCTTAGCTTAACTAGTTTATACTTAGGTTTATAGCGGTATTTTAAGCGACTATAGCTAAAACCTTATCTCGCTTTATATATAGTTTAGCCCGTGCTATAAAATCCCCTTCTTAGCTTATAGCCGCTATAAGCCTTAAGGACTTATTTAATCCCGCTTAGTAAACGCTCTTCTTACCCGCCGCTATGCTTAGCCCGGCTATATAAAAGCGTATAAGCGCCTTATTATAGTCTATCCGCCGTCCTTCTTTAACCGGAGGAGATAACTTAATATATTCCGCCGCTTAATCTTATAAGAGTTACTAGTAGTAACTAATATAATCCTTAACGGACTTAGCTTTATAGGCCTATACTCCGGTAATAAGATTATAATAATCGGGAGTTTCCGCCTAGCTATAAACTACGCTAAGTTTTACTTATAAGCTTACGAAGAGTTTAAACGCAACTTAACTTTAACCTAAGCAATAAAGTTCTTAAGCTTTAATATCCGCCTTATTAGCTATACTAACTACGCGCTTTATATTCTCGCTTTTAAGGCCCCCTTTATATAAAGGTTCTTCGAGATTATTAAGCATATTAAGAACTTTAAAAGCGAGGAGTCGGGCATTAAAGCTATTAAGGACTTTATTACCCGCTTTTAAGCGGGAATATAAACGTTTAATACCTTAGTGCTTACTATACCCGTAAATATTAGCGGGACGGCGTACCCTTACCTTAATACTTTCTTAATAGCTAAACGTACGTTAGTTAGCGGAAAGGCGTAGGTAGTAGCGCCGCTTAAAAAGGATAATAAGTTAAAAAGCCTAGCGACGGAGAGCGGGGGATAACTACGATAGCGGTAGTAAGTAGGATATAATATCTTACTTATAGGCGGCCTATAAAGCTAGTAAGTAAAATAGGAGACTTAGCGGAGGATTAAAAAACGGCGTAAAAAGGGTAAGTAGGATAATAATATAAGATAAGGCCTAAATAAAGCTAGTCTCTTATAATATATCCCGCTAAGGAACTTAAGCATGCCTTAGTATAAAGACTCCTTACTACTTAGTAAGGGCCCGAATATACGCCTTAAAGGAGAGTTAGAAAAACGTTATTATAAGTTTTAGCTAAACGCGCTAATTACTTTAATAAGAATAAAGCTATATAACTAAATATAAGGTAAGGATTTATAATAAAGCCGCTTACTAACTATCTTAAGCTACTTAGCTACTATCGGCTAGATAGGCTAACAAAACTATTAAGAGGATAAGGATAGCATACTACTAATATAGTATAAAATCGCTACTATAAAGCTATTACTTAGCACCCCCTTTACTTTATCCTTACTTTAAACTAATAAGGACGTTAGCTTTTTTTTCTTACTTAAAGGAGTTATTATAGAATTTAAACGGCTATGCCCGGACTTCTTACTTTACTCTTAAGGAAGCCCTATAAAACCCCGCGATAAGAACGCTTAAAGCACGTATTATAAAGGCTCGCTTAAGGAGATATAATAAATATTACTAGTCGGACCCCGCTAAGGTTTCCGGGATATAACTACGGATAGTTAAGAGCCTACTTAACTATAGTTTATAATATATCTAACTATAGGAGATACTATAAAAACTATTAAGCGGATTCCGCTAATATCTTTAGGGGATTTTTAAGGATTTCCGCGGGATATCTTAACTATAGTTCGACTTATTTTTAACTATAAAAGCACCCCGGAAAACATAGGATAAACCTTACCGCGATTTTTAAAGGATATCTAAGAATATTTAAGGGATTTCCCTAACTATAGTTTATAGTATTTTTAACCGGGCTTATACTTAGTTTATTAAGCGATTCTATAAGGATATTTATAGTTTACTTTACGTACTATAAATAGTATAGTTAAAGATCCTTAAAATTAGCTTAAAGAACTAAGTATAAAGTAGCTAGCTATGCTTTTAAGAAATAAATAAGCTTTTTACTATTTCTAAACCCTTATATACGTTTATATACGGTAATTAGTCCGTTATACTAGCCCGACTAGCGGTAATAAGTCCGTAGTACCGGCCTTAACTAGCGGTAATTAGTCCGCAGTACTAGCCCTAACCGGCGGTAATTAGTCCGCGCCCTATCCCCTTATCCTTACGCTATAAGGCGTAGTATATAAGCTAGTTCTTATATTAGTAAAGATTTCTAGCTATACCTTAAAAAATATATAAGCGGCGGGGGCTTATAAATAGTAAAAGCTAAGCGGGAGGTATAGCTAAGTTACTATAAAACCTACTATTTAAACTATGTTATAGTATAAGGCTAAGGGGTAAGTTATTTAAGTTAAGTATTTAAAAAGGGTAGTATAAGCCGTCCTTTATAGTGCTATAATTTAAGTTAAATCTATTAGCTTAAGCGTTACTATAAAAGGCAGTATAAGTTTATATAAAAGCTTAAACTTAAAGGTTTAAACTTTTATTAAAGGACTTAAGGCTATAAAGAATAGCCGCTTTATTTTTATAAAGCTTAAGCGCTTACTTATATCCTTTATATTAAAGGTATAAAGGCTTATAAAAAAGCAAGCTAAAAAAGTAGTTATAGAATAGCTAGTCTTAGCTATAAAAGATATTAAATAATAAAAGGACTTAAAATAAAAGTATAAAGATTATAATCTTAAAGTAAAAAAGGTTATATATATAAAAGTAAGTAAAGTATAGCGGGTTAAGGCCGGTAAGATAAGGAAATATAGTTATAAAAAAAAGAAAGAAAAGTAAAGGGAGCGGGCGGTAAAACGAATTTAAATAAGTATACTATAAAGTTAAAAAGACCTTATTACTTAAAGTAAATAGTAGTATATTATTATTTAAATAACTAATTCCTTTAAGCGTAGTAAGTTATAGTTTCTTATAACCTATAGTAGCCTTTAAGTTTTATACCTAAGCTTAACCACTTAATTCCCTTAGTTAAAGAGTTTTATATTAAGTTATAAAGGCCGCGTATTATACTTTTATTTAAACTACTTAACTAGCTAACTTTTTATATACTTTTTAAATAGCTTTAACGATTTTTAATAAGAGGACCGCTTTTTCGTTTACTTATAAGTTATAGTTACTTAGCTAGCCTTTTTAAGCTATAAAAAACTTCTTTCTTAGCTTTTCGCTGCTTTCTTTTATTATATAGCTTTATAAGATTTATTTTATTACTTACTTATTTAAGTAAGGTATCCTTTAATCTTAAACTAAGCTTAAGTATATAGCTATCTTATTTACTAAGCGTAGTTATACTATAAAAACGACTAGATAGATATTAAAAGACCTTTATATATTTAACTAATATATAAGCTATCTTACTTTAATAGTAACTTTAAACAGCTTAGTTTATCTTTTTTAAAGTTTTGCCGGTTTGCTATTTATAATATAATAACCTTTATTAAGCTATAGCTTATAAGAGAGTGATTTTACTACTTTAATAAATCAGCTATTTAATCCTTACCTAATTAGCTATGCATAGGGGGGTGTATAAATTATATATAAACCCGCATTAAATAGCCTAGCTTCGGCTCGTTATTTTCTAGGTTCTTACGCCCTTATACGACGTCTGTAACGTTATGTGCGGAACTAAGGAGGTTAGGGTGGCTAGATAAAACAAGGATCCGCTTAGACCTAAACTAACCTCAACTAACTTTAAACACGAATTGCCGCATAAGGAAGGGACATAAAGCCACGGGATAAAATGCTTTGAAATCAGCATTCTTCGGGCTTCAAGACTACTTGAAGGCCGGTCCGGATATGTCACTCCGTTCCCTCACATTTGTCTATAAAAGGCGAATCTGCCGCCACTAAATAGCTAGAGATTCTATAAGCACTCACGCACTCAATTCTTCATCAATCAATTCTAGCCAAAATCCTGCCTTACATAACATCAACTCCTCTATCACGTGACATCACGTGATCTCCTGATTTCCCCACAATTTCGCTGCTGCTCTAACCTTTTATATAGCTAAACTTAATTGCTAGACTTTAATTTTAACAAGCGGTATCTCTTATTATATCTATCCTTTATAATAGCTTAAGTATAAGCAATAGCTAACTTAGCTTCTTTTTATAAGACCTCTTAGTTTTATAAGTATAAGTAGTTATTAAGAAACTAAAAGATTTTATTTATTTTTATCTTTATAATAAGCTTATTAAAGGCTATATAAATTATTAAGAAGAAGGAATTATTAAAGCTAAACTAAAAAGCGATTAGTATATTAGTTTAGTATAAGTCTAGGAAATTAGCAGTAAAAAATCGTAGCGCGATTTTTATACTTTAGTTTCGCCCTTTTAATAAGCTATTAGTTTAAAGGTATTAAGCAGTAAATATAAAAAGCTTCGATTTAAAAGCTTATTATAAAGTCCGCTAAAATATTAAAGTAAACTTTATATCTTAATTTAAGATTATCCCTTTAAAAATCCCTTAATTAGTATAAAGTAGCTTAGTATATAATGCTTATACTTAGTTTTCCGCTATAAACTAATTATTATATAAAATAAGGAGATATATCTTTAAGAATTTTATAG
Source organism: Ophiocordyceps robertsii (assembly GCA_027405785.1). Lineage (NCBI taxonomy): Eukaryota > Fungi > Ascomycota > Sordariomycetes > Hypocreales > Ophiocordycipitaceae > Ophiocordyceps > Ophiocordyceps robertsii. The sequence goes on along the minus strand of JAPEBW010001549.1, from coordinate 17,015 downwards.
TTATTGTTAATAAAGTATTAAAAAGGATTTTTATAAGATATATTTATAAGGATTATTTAGCTTAAGCTACTAAAAGCTTAATAATAAAGTTTATAAATATAATATAAAACCGGTAAGCTTTAAAATAAAATAGGCTACTTTAATAATATAGAATTTAAACGGCTACGCTTAAACTCCTTACTTTACTCCTAAAGAGCGTTATAAAACCTTATAACGGGAACGCTTAAAGTACGTACTATAAAGGCTTGCTTAAGGAGATATAACGAATATTACTAATTAAACCTTATTAAGGTTTTTAAGATATAACTATAAAGGCTTAAAAGCCTACTTAATTATAGTTTACGATATTCTTTACTATATAAGATACTATAAAAACTACTAAGCGGATTTTACTAGTATCTTTAAAGGATATTTAAGGATTTCCGCGGGATATCTTAACTATAGTTTAATATATTTTTAATTATAAAAGCACCTTAAAAGATATAAGATAAACTTTCCTATAATTTTAAAGGGATATCTAAGGATATATAAAGGATTTCCTTAATTATAGTTTATAGTATTTTTAACCGGGCTTATATTTAGTTTATTAAGTAATTCTATAAGAATATTTATAGTTTATTAATATATTAATAATAAATAAAAAGATAGTATAGTTAAAGATCTTTAAAATTAGCTTAAAAAACTAAGTATAAAGTAGCTAGCTATACTTTAAAGAATAAATAAGCTTCTTACTATTTTTAAACCTTTATATACGTTTATATATAGTAATTAGTCCGTTATACTAGCTTAACCGGCGGTAATTAGTTTATAGTACTAGCTTTAACTAGCGGTAATTAGTTTATAGTACCGGCCTTAACTAATAGTAATTAATCCGCACTTTATCCCCTTATCTTTATACTATAAAGCGTCGTAAATAATAGCAATTCCTGCTTATTTAAATAAAAATCCCTTAAATATTCGCTAAGCTAAAAGCAACTATATCGCACGATAAAGTACTTATTTTATAGGAAGTTAAATACTAAACGATATTTTCTTTAATAAGAAGCTCTTATTAGCTTTAAAGTCTAACCCTAATAATAAACACCTCTTTTTTTATACGCTTATAAAAAAACTTTAAGATAAGTAAGCTATAAAAGCGGAAAAGGCTATAGCTTATTAAGTATACCGGTTTAATAATCTCCTTTACCTTTTTTTAAAGTACTATACCGCAATAGCTTATAAAGCTAAATAAGACGTGAAATAAGTCCCGCTTAGCTAAGCTAAGACTACCGCCTTTTAAAAGGCAATCTACCTTTAAAATACTAATAAAGGATAGACTATAAAACGATAAAACCTATATAATTAAGTAAATTAAATTAAGTATTACTTAAACAAATTAATTATCCTTAAAATAAAAGAAATAAGAATAAGCTAACTTTAAAACTATTTAGCTCCTTGCCCGCTAAATACCGTTCAGATTAAGCCTTTAATAAAGTTATTTTTTCCTTAAGATAATAAGCTTAGCGGATATTTCTACCGCGTACTATTAATAAAGTTTAGTTTAAGGGCCTTAATAGGAAATCCGCTTAAAAGGATACTTAGTAATTTCTTAGTTTAGTATTACTATTTAGCCTTATCCGCTATAGCCGCGCTAGTTAAAGCATTTTTAAGACTCTTAATTAATAAAAATAAGCTTTTTATACTAAGGGCCTTACGGCGTACTAAAATTTAAGATATATATAAGATAGAAAGTTTAGCTCTTAGTAAGAGTATTAAAACTAAGACCTTAATAATAAGTAATAAAGACGTAGTAAGTAATACTTTAAGCGGGCTATACTTAACGCGTAGATACTAAGATTAAGTATAGCTTTAAGCCCTTTAATAAGAATAGTAGTAATATTAAACAAATAACTCCTTAGTCTCCTTTAAGTACTAAGAAAATAAAACGCGCTTACTAAGCCCTAAGAAAAACCTTAACTATAAGCTAAAGATATAAGGAGATTTAACTTATTAAGACCTTTAAAAGTATTCTTTAATAAAGTTTAAGAAGATAATAAGGCTAATACGTTATAAAGAGTAAACCGTTTTATTAACTTTATCCGCTAAAACGCTAATAAAGGCAAGGCTTATATAGATAAATTAGCTATTTAAATGCCCTCCTTTCTTTAAAAAAGTATAGCGGAATAGTATTTTAAGGACCTCTTAAAACTATATTAAGAAGAACTTAGCGAGCTTAGTATTAAACTAAGCTAATAGATCTCCGTCTTATAAAAGCGGTTTAAAATCCGCTTAAATATAGCGATATAACCACTTAATAAAAAGTACTTTATTATAAAAGATATAGTAATAAGATTTAACTTTAAGTCTTATATATCGCGCTTATAACGTAAGGCTAAGGCCGCGCTTTACTAGCTAAACTACTTAACTATAATAATTTACTAAAAGCTAGATATCTATTTAGAAGAATCTTTATAACGTTTAATAAAAAACGAGGATATTAATAAATAGATTATCGAATATAAGGATATTCTTTTTTAGCTATAAGTTAAATATACTTAAGGATCTTAAAAGTACCTATTAACGCAAAAGAAATAAGTTTAACTTATAAAAAGGTAAGGGCTAATTAGCTATACTTTATATATACTTAAAGAATAGTTTAAGACGCCTTAACTATTAATTAAAAGCTTGCTAAGGCCGTAGGTTACGTTTTTAGACCGCTTAGTAAAGGCGGATATATTATAGGCTTTATAGCACTTATTAAATTTTAGAAGAAACCCGTTTAAATAGCTAAAAGTATAAGCTAAGGTCTCCCGGCTAAAAAGAAAAAGAACTTTTAAAACTATACGCTTATTAACGCTAAAGCTAAAGCGAGTATACCTTATAACTAAAAAAAGAACTATAATAAAGACTAATAACTATTTAAGGAATAAAGAGTACAATATAAAAAAAGCTTAGTCGGATATTAATAAAAGCTTAAAAGAAACTATAATCTATATTATAATAAACTTAGTTTAAGAGGCCGATAAAGTATATAGATTTTACGGTAAAGTATTCCCTTTAAAGAATAAACTTTATTTAAATATTAAAGATAAACACCCTATTAACCCTTACTAAGACGTTACTATATAAAGATATAGCTTAGTATAGTAAGTAGTTATTTAAAAGCTATAAAGCGTTTAGATAGTTAAGTCGCTCTTAAATATCTAGCTATTAAGCCTTAAAAGGCCTTTATAATTTACATATATACGCTTATTAATTTATTAAAAGAAAAGGCCTAAGATAAGTATTAAAGCTTATATAGATATTAAAGTAAACTAAAGCTTTATTTAAGATAACTTAATAAAGACCTTTTAAGATATAACTATAAGCTCCTCTTAATAAATTTTAATTTAAAGAGTAAGAAAGATAGCTACTATTAAATAAGTAGAATTTACTATATATATACTAAAAAGACTAAATAGTAGCCTTATAGTTATAAAAGTAAGGATTAGCGCTTAGATAGTAAAACGCTTAGCGGCTAACATATTGCTTAGCTAAGACTTTTTATTTCTTTATTAAGAGGACCTTATTAACTTTATATTAGTCTTTTAAATTAAGGATTATAAAAAGATTAAAGCCGAAGTTAAGATAGTCCGGTAAAGACTAGCAATATATAAATAGGTAATTTACTTAGTTATTATAACGAATTTAGCTAGTTTTAGCTACGCCTTACCTATATAAGTCTTAGCACCGCTATAAAGGCGTAATATAATATTTTTCCTTAATAACCTTAAGCTCGCCCGGACGATAATATAGGATTATAAGAGCTTTATAGCAATAAACTATTTTAAGAAACTATTAATACTCTATTAAAGCTAAAAGGTAAGGATAATTATAGACCTTAATAAGTAGTTCCGACTATATAAAGAGGTTAATACTATTACTCCTTAAGCGGAAGCCCTTATAAAAATTCCGGATAAAATAAACCCCGCTAAGGACTTTTTATAAAAGGATCTTATAGTAAACTATAAACTCGGAATTAGCTAAATTAAGGACCTACTTAAACTTATTATTAATAAAGGCGTCCGGATCTACGCTAAGGACTTAAAATATATATTAAAAGTCTTAGATATCCTTTAATCGTTTCCCCGCCTTTAAAAGTATAAAGGAGTAGTATATATAGAAAAATTAAAATATATACGTATTCTCTTAATAAAAGGATAGTAATATTAATATATCGTATTAAGATTATACTTATTAAGCAATAAAGATAAAAAAGTAGTAAATACGATATTTAGCTAGCTAATTATATAAGGCTAATTAAAACGAGTTTATAGGCTAACTCTATTTACGGCGCCGGTATTTATAGTATAAAAGATAGTAAATAAAAAGGAAAAAGGATAAGTAGTTATAAACGTATAAAAGATTAATGCCGTTATTACCTTAAATGCTTACTTAAGACCCCTTAAAAGCAATATAATTAAACGCTTTTAAGAAAAGAAGTTTATTAGTGCGGTAAACGTATAATTGTTTTTTTATTAGTTTTTAGTTTAGTAACACTACTAAAAAAGGTTTATAATTATAAGATATCGCGGGCTAAAAAGATTATTAGTAATACTTATAAGCTTTAAGAACTCCTTAGTATACGTTTAAAGATTTATTGATAATATCCTCCGTAAATACTAAAAATACGCGGCGGCCTATATTAATAATATTATTATTTACTTAAATACGGCTAGAGAATACCTTTAACATTTAAAGGCCGTATTCCGTGATTTTTACGACTATAATATTACCTTCTTTAGACTAAAGTCTTTTTTAGTATATATATTTATATAGCTCCTCGGATTTAAAGTAAACGCTATTAGCTTAATAAATATAGATTAATATATATAAGCTTTAAGGGATATCGCGTTTTAAAAGAACCTTTAATAGCTTAAGAAATAGATCGGCTTTATTAAGTAGCTACGCTATACGGTCTTATATTTTGCTAAGGAAGTTAACGTCTTATAAAAATAAAGAACGGAGCTACTTTAAGTTAGATACGAAGAAGGAGTCCCTTTAAAGGGCTAAGGATAAGCTTAATATACTGCGAAAGCCGCTTTTTAGCCTACTTTAAAAGAAAAAGAGGCTTTTATAAATTTAACTAAGAAACTTACTAAGCTTAAAACAATTTACTACTTTAACCCCGCTTAATAACTATTTATTTAAATCGATATATCTTAAGAATATAAAGTAGTAGCTATAGCTTTTTACTTAAAGGAAGGTACGGAATAAGATAAAAAGATACTACTAGCTAGGACTAAGGTCTAGCTTATTATTTACTTAAGCTACGCCCTTTAAAGTAAAGAGCTTTAATATTAGCTTATAGAACTTAAAGTAGCCGATTTAGTATAAGCAGTCTATAAGTTACGCACTATAATACTATTTATAAGAACGCTATAAGTAGTAATCTTTACTAACTATATAAGTACTTATAGAATTATATATTAAAAAACCTTATTTTCTATTAATATAAAATCTAATAATAAGCTAGTCCTTACGTCTTAATACTTAAGCTAATTCCCGCTTAAAGTATACTATATCTTAAGTATCGAAAACGTTATACTAAACGCTCTTTTATATTTACTATACTAAGATAATAAGCTAGTATCCTTAAACTAAGAAAGGGAATAAAAATATATTTAAGAAGATAAGATAGTAGACCGCGTGCTTCTTAATATAAAAGTATTAATTTAATTACCACTCCGCTAAAAATAATTAATAGATATATAAAGGATATATAGTAAGTAAAGATTATAATATAACTTAATAATAAGGATAGTATCCTTAGACTTTTATTTCTTTAGTTATAAAGGTTACTATACTTTATAGAGAATAATAAACGCCGGAGATTATATATCTTTAAGACTTATACTAAAAAGATCGTTAAAGACGCCGACGCTAAACATTTTTATACTAGCCGCACTTATATATAGTAAGATTTATTAAAGAGCTTCTCGATCTTATAGCGTAGTAAATATATAGATAAGGTCGTAGATAGCTATAATACTTATTACTATAACTAAACTAACTAAGATAAGACGCTAAGGTAGCTTATCCCGATTTTAAGCCCGTTAGGTTTATACTATATAATAGCGATAGACTTTATTACTAAGCTTTTAGTAGTTTAAGCTAAATAATCCTTATATAAAGATCTTATAAGGAACTCTTTTAATACCTTACTAACTATAACTAATAAAATCTTAAAAATATATCTCCTTATCTTAAGTAATAATAAGTTTATAGCGGAAGATTAAGTATAAGCGTTATATATTAAGCTACTCCGCGCTAATTAAAGGATTTCGAAAGGGATAATCTTAAATTAAGACGTTAAGTTTACCTTAGCATTTTAGCAGACTTTATAAAAAGCTTTTAGATCGAAGCTTTTTATATTTACCGCTTAATACCTTTAAACTAATAGCTTATCGGAAAGGTAAAACTTAACCGTAAAAATCGTACTACGATTCTTTACTACTAATTTCTTAAACTTATGCTAAACTAATATATTAATCGCTTTTTAGTTTAGCCTTAATAATTCTTTCTCTTTAGTAATTTATATAGCCCTTAGTAAGCTTATTATAAGGATAAGAATAAATAACGGCTTTTAGTTCTTTAGTAACTACTTATACTTATAAAACTAAGAAGTCTTATAAAAAGAAGTTAAGTTAGCTATCGCTTACGCTTAAGCCGATATAAAGGATAGATATAATAAGAAATACCGCTTGCTAGAATTTAAGCCTAGTAGTTAAGTCTAGCTAGAGCTTAGTAAGGGTTATTATATCGCGGATAGTAAACTAATAAAGCTTTAAAAAAAACACTAAGCCGTTTAAAATTACTACTAAAGTAAGATAGCTTATATACTATTAAAGTCTTTAACTTATAAGGTTATAAGGACTTAAGCTATAGCTTAAGCCTTATTATATAAGGAGGGCTAAGTTTATATATAGGCATAGACCCGCTATATATAAGCAGGCTCTTTATAGCTTATTATTATAATACTATAAACGGCACCTATATACTAGCCTTTGCTTACTTCGTAATAATATAAGCTATTAATTATAAACTCGTTTAATAGTATAATAGCGGGAGCTTTACTTTAAGCGGAGCGGGACAACGTTATTATAAAGTCGTTATAAAACGCTTAAAAGGTATTAAAAGGTATATCGGCCGGCTAAAGGGATAAATTCCTCGCTATACTAAAGGGGCTAACTATAAAGTCTATTTTAACCCTTATAGTATCTACCGCGCTAAGAACGGCGCCTACGATTATTATAGTGCGGAAGCCGCCTTTATAGCTAATATAAAATAAGAAGCTAAAGAGCTTTTACTTCTTCCTTAGCTAGCTATAAGCAAAATACTATATAAATAAGAAATACGGCCTTAATAGCGGCCGGAGCGCAGTTTAGTACGCGCTCTTATATATACTACTAAAGCCCTAAATATAGAGGATCGCGGGCTTTTAAGAAAAAGAGGGCTATAATAGCTCTTAAGACCCTTAAAGCTTTTTATAGCACCTAATCTCCGCGTTTAGTAATATATAAGAATAAGAAAAGGCGTAGGATAAGCTACATACCCTTAAATAAAGGGACGGATAGTCCTTTAAAAAGTTCCTTCTTAATTTTAAAGAGACCCTCTTTTAAGCGGCGGGTACTATAATATAAGAAAATAGCGCGAAGCTAATATAGCTATAGAACTTAATTACCTTAATGCTCCGTAAGCTACTTATTCTTATTATTATACTATCTATATATAGCGAGTACGTTAGCCGCTTTATAAAAATAGCTTAAGGTTATAAATAAACGCCTTGCTTTTAAAAGTTATAAAAGCGTACTTTATATAGCGGGGATAGGGTTACCCCCCTCTTATAAGACGCGCTTACTATTAAGGTTAATAGCGATACCCTTATAACCGCGATAAGGACTAACCGCGTAAAACGCTTAAAGAAGGTATTTACGACCTTAACCTATTTTATACTAGTAGGCTAGTCCTTTTAGCAGCGGGCTAAATAAGTCTTTAGTAACGAGATCTAAAAACAACGCGCTAACGGCTAATACTTATACTATAAAGCGGGCTCTTACTTCGCTATAAAGTGCTTATATAAGCCGGCGAAGCGTTTTTTTATAGGAATCCGCTTTATAGCGGTCGATATACTACCTTAGCTCGCCTTAAATAATAAGGACCCCGCCCTTAATAAGGCAGAGGGAAAAGAATAGCTTTAAAGTAAAGACAGGCCTTAAAGCTATAGTCGTTAGTATAAGTAAGGTAAAAGCTAGTAGCCTATATAAAAAAGGATCTTACTTTAATATAAGTTATACTTAATTAGTTTAAGTCTCTTACTACTTTTATAGATAAGGGATATTAATACTATACCGTAGGAAATAAAGCGTTCGCACGTTAAATATAAGTGCTTATTAAGAGGATTACCTCGCGCTAAGTAAAAGGCGCTTTAAGCATAATAAAAAGTGCGGAGATTAAAGGTATTACTTAGCTAGCTATAAAAGTAGCTAGCTGCTTAAGGCTTATTATAGTATATATAATCCCGGAGCTTAAATTCTTTTTAATCTTAAGGAAGCCTTAGCTTATATATATATAGACTTTTTTAGTTCCGTACTAAAAAAAGCTATAGTTCGGCTTAGCGAAGATATAGCTACGCTATATTAATAGCGCCTTAAAGGAGATAGGAGCTATATTAAGGCTAGATAACGCCTTTAAGGTGCTCGCCTTAGTCTTTATAAGTATAGTTAAACGGCTCGTATATTAAAAAGGTAAGGCCGCCGCTAATATAGCGATTTATATTATAAGCCTTATAGATATTAATAAGGCCTTAAAGACTAAAATGCTAAAATCGCCTACAGACTTATAAAGGGTAATCTTATAGCGCTTTTATAACTTATTGCCGCTCTTTTTAAAGTATAAAGCTAATAAGCTTAACCCGTATAAGCTAGGAGTTGACTATAAGATCCCTACCTATATAGACAAGCAAGGAAAGGAGTTCCCCGCGCCTTTTAAGCCGCTATATAGCATATTATAAGCTAAGTTATTAGTACTTAAAAAGACCCTCTAAGACCTTTTAAATAAGGGGTTTATCTAAGCGAGCAGCTTTAAGTTAAGCGCCTTAATACTTTTTATTTAGAAACTAAGGGGCGGAATCCGCTTTTACTACGATTATTAAGCCTTTAATATAATTACGCGGCCGGACTATTACCCGCTCCCCTTAATCTTTAATACGCTTTATAATATATTAAAGGCAAAGTAGTTTACTAAGCTTAACGTTATATAGGCGTTTTATAAAATATAAATTATAAAGGGTAAGGAGTAAAAAACGGCCTTCTATACTTATTATAGCCTATTTAAGTAGCTAGTAACCCCTTTTAATCTTACCGGGGCCTTAGCTACCTTTTAATATTATATTAATAACGTTTTTCGCGACTTCCTTAATAAGTTCGCCTCCGTCTATATCGATAATATCCTTATTTATAGCAGCGGCTTATATAAGGACTATATATAAAAAGTGCGGAAGGTCTTAGACCGCCTTTACTTAAATAGCTTATACCTTAATTTAAATAAGTATAAGTTTAAGGTTAAGCGTATAAAATACTTTAAGTTTATAATCTATACCGGTATAAGTATTTAAGCGGACCTTATTAAGATATAAGCGATTTAGGACTAAGATACTTAGATAATATAGACTAGTATACGGAGCCTCTTAAGCTTTGCTAATTATTACTATATATTTATCTATAGGCTTTTTAAAATCGTAAGGCCGTTAAACGAGATTATAAGGAAAAAGGTAGCTTTTTATTAAGGACTAATATAAAAAGGTGCGTTCCGCACGCTTAAAGACCTGTTTTTATAAGCCCTGGTACTGCTTTAATAGGATTTTAACCGCATTACTATAATAAAAGCAAACTATAGCGGCTAAGCGCTTTAAGGCATATTCTTATAAGAGGTAAAGGGGCGGAAATAGCTTATAGCCTTTTACTTAAAAAAGCTAACTCCGGCGGAAAGGAACTACGCTATTTATAATAAAAAGATACTCGTTATTAATAGCTATCTTAAGTAATAATAAGTAAAGCTCCGTAGTTATAAAAGCTTCGAAGTTTTTATAGACTACCGGAACCTTAAGTATTTTATAACCCGCTAGCACCTCTTTAAGCGGTAAGCTTATTAGGCTAAGTACCTATCCCGCTTTAAATTTTAAATTAAGTATAGGCCGTGTTAGGACTTCGCTGTCTTAAACGCTCTTTCTTAATAGGACTAAGACTATACTATAAACGCGGATATTAAGGCGCGGGATTTATAGCTTATTCTATAAGCGGCGTTGCGTATATATATTAAGGTCTCTTTTATTAAAGAGCCTTTAACTCCCTCGCTTAATGCCTTTATTAAGGAGCCTTTAACCCCTTTATCTAATAAAGTAAACCCGCTTACTATATTAAAAGCGGGTATCCCGCCCTCCTTACCGGCGCCTCTTAAGGCGCTAGGCTTAAGGGACTAGTTAGGCCTAGGCGCTTAAGTAGTAAGGATCTTTTAAGATAAGGGCCTTTAACGTCTTTAAGATAGGCTAGCTTCTTAAGACCGCACGTATAAAAGTATATAGCGCGCTATAAAGTCCGGCGCACGTTCTTTAAATCCGAAGCTATAGTTAAAGGTATAGGTAGCGGACTGCTATATTAACTTAAGGGGGCACCTCCGCTAAAGAGGTAAGTTATAAGTGCCGGGCGCCTCTTATATAACGGAAGCTAATAAAAGGAACGCCCCGCTAAAGGATAAGCTAAGGAACGAGCTTTAAGGGAAGCTAGTATAGCTAATCTATAACTTTAGTATTATTAGCTACTTTAGCTAGTAAGGCACGGCGGTAAGGCTTATAAGGAACTTTTATTAGCCCTTTATATAGCACTACGTACGCCGCTTCCTTTATAACTATAATATTTACTACTATATAAAGATTTAATAAGCGCTTTATAAAGGGCTTTTTAAGCAGCTGCTTATTTTAAACTAGTTTTAAATATATATCTAAATAGATTTTATAACGGACCTTCCGCTTATATTAAGGGGGAATTGCTATATATAGGTTATTTAAGACCGCGTTAATAAGAAAGTAGTATTTAAGCTAATACTTTTTATAAAAGCGGAGGTATATATAAAACGTTTCTTTTAATACTAAGCGCGGATATATAGCTAGCTTGCTTTAATTATAAGCAATAAAGGCTTTATTTAAATAAAGCGCTTTTAGCAGTACCTTTATAAGCTACTTTAAGTTACTTAGCTACTTAGCTCCGTATATTACTTATAGACTAATAAGAGCTTAAAACGTATTAATTAAGAGGTATAGGCCTACTTATAGGCTATAGTAGCTTAAAACTAAGTAAACTAAGACTATTAGCTCTTAGCCGCGTAGCTTACTTTAAATAGTAAGCCTTAAGCGTTTATTAGTATAACCTCTTTCTTTATATTATATAGCTTTAAGCCCCCCTGCTTAATACTTTAAGTAGTAAATATAATAGCGGAAAAGTGCTTAACTGCCTCGCTAAAAGCTTAAGCTACTTACTTTATTTAAAAACTAAAGGAGACTATAAACTATTATTAATTAGTAATAGTAACGGCCGTATAAGATTAAGAGCGGCACGCTAATAAGTTTATATCTCTAGTAAAGGGTTTTATATTAAGAAATAAGGTTTAGTTAAACCTCTATAACTATTAATCCGGCCGCTTAAAGAAAAAGCTCGATTAGCTATATATAAAGTTTATAATATAAAAAGTTATTAGCTAATAGGTCGTAAAGCTTAAAAGGTTGCTTTTAAGGATATATAATAAGAATAACGTAAACTTATTACGCTAAGCGGCTTAAGACCCCTTACTTAAGTAAGTAGTTATAGACTTTTAGCCCTTTATAATCTTAGTTAAAAAAGAGGAGGAATTCGTAATTAAAGAGGTAAAAGTAGCTTATTAAAAGAAAGTAAGTAAAGGTAAGCAGTTAGAGGTTTTTATTAAGTAGCGTAGCTACTTAAACTTAACTTAAAAGCCTATATAAAAGCTCGCGGGCGCTAATATATTAAATAAGTTTTAAGCCCTTTATAAGCCGGTAAATAAAAATAATAAGCCTAGCGATTAATAGCTTCCTTTTAAGCGGAAATAAGAGGCTACCTTAGCCCTTTTATTACTTATAGCGTCTTATAAAGCGGAAAAGAAAAAGGAGTTATATTTAAGGCCGGCCGGCTTAAGCGACTAAGGTCTACGCTACTTATCCTTATCTTCGGTCTCTTCCTTATTATTATCTTTATCCTCCCCCTCCTCCTCCTCCCCCTCCTTATTAAAGGCGGCGGCGGCGGCCTTTAAGGCGCGGAGATAGCTTTTTAGCTTAGATATTTAAGCGGCGGCGGCGGCGAATAAGTTAAAAAGGGCGGCGGCGGTAGCGGGCGCGACGGAGCCGGCGGCGGCGCTATAGTAAGTAGTGCGGACGGCTAAGATAAAGGCGGTAAGGATAAATAAGGGCACCGCTAATAGCGCTATAAAGGCAGTATTCTTAACTAAGGATATTTAGTGCTATTCGCTATAGTAAGCGTAGTAAGAAAGGAGGAAAAAAGGGGGGACTTACTTAAGTATATAGCCTATCCGCTTAAGTAAGTATAGGTAATAGTAAGCGGCGGTAGTAGCTTTTAATTACGTTTTAACCGCCTTATTACTAATGTTAGACTTTTAAGCTAACTTAGCGGTAGTAAGAACGGCTAAAGCCGCTTTATAAGCGCGGCCGGTATAAGTATAGGTAAAGTAGCTACTATTAAGGCAACCCGCTTACTTATAATAAGCGTAGCCGCTTAATAAGTAGCGTATATAGGACTTATTATAGGCGGCGCCGGGTTATACTTATTGCTTATACTAAGTTATAAGGTTAAAAGAGGGATAGCGACTAAGGAAAGCGGACTTACGGCGCTTAACTTAGCGGTCTTAAGGGTAGCGAGAGGGCTATTAAAAGGCGGGGTCGCGGGGGCTAGCGACGGCGTAGTTACTTATAAGGGCATTATTAGCTTAAGCGTAGCTTAGGAGGCGGCGGCGATATAAGCGGCGGTAATAGCACGGGTATAGTACTTAAGCTTAAGGTCCTTAAGGAGCTCCGATATAAGCACTAATAACGTAAATAATATATTGTTCTTATAAGTATTAGCTTAAAGGTATTCGCTCTATATATAAGAGGGCGATACTTATAGTATTATTATTGCTATTACTATTACTACCGCTACTACTATTAATATTATTAGTTTAAAGGGAAGAGGAAGGAAAAGAGGGTTAAGGGCGGAGGGATAAGGTATTTATACCTTATAATCCTTAACTTAAGGCGCGGAATACTGCGATAGCGGATAGGCCGCTTAATACGCCGCCGGGCTTTTAAGGGCGGATAAGGTGCTTGCTTAATAAGCGGATAGGCTTTTTAATAAGTAGCCGCTTAATTAAAAGCAGGCGGCGGCGGCGGGTAAGGCTATTAAACCCGCTATTATACGGCCTTACTTACTATAATACGAGCCCCGCGCTTGCCGGGCCGCGGACTAAGGCAGCCCTTTATAATAGCTAATAACCCCTTATAATAGCTCCGGACTATATAGCGTAGTATAAGGAGCGGAGGCATTATATTAAAGTCTTTAACTTATTAGGTTATAAGGACTTAAGCTATAGCTTAAGCCTTATTATATAAGGAGGGCCGGGTCTATATATAAACACGGACCCGCTATATATAAGTAAGCTCTTTATAACTTATTATTATAATACTACGGACGGCACTTATATACTAGCCTTTAGTTACTTCGTAATATATATTAGTTAGATATAAAAAGGTCCTTTAATATCTATTTAGTTTTTTTAATAGTATAACTACGCTTAGCGGATAAGCTAGCTATATACTTAAGCTTAGTTTAAGATTAAGAGATACCTTACTTTAATAAGTAAGAAGTAAAACAAATCTTATAAAGCTATATAATAAAAAAAGGCAGCGGAAAGCGAAAGAAGGAGTTCTTTATAGCTTAAAAAGGCTAGCTAAGTAGCTATAATTTATAAGTAAATAAAAAAGCAGTCTTCTTACTAAAGATTATAAAAGCCTTTAAAAAGTATAGAAGGAGTTAATTACTTAAATAGTTTATATAAAAGTATAATATACGGCCTTTATAACTTAATATAAAACTCTTTAACTAAGGGAATTAAGCGGTTAAGCTTAGGTATAAGACTTAAAAGCTATTATAAGTTATAAGAAACTATAACTTATTATGCTTAAGGTAATTAATTATTTTAATAATAATATACTACTGTTTACTTTAAGTAATACGGCCTTTTTAGCTTTATAGCATATTTATTTAACTTCTCTCCGCTACCTGCCCTCTCTCCTTTCCTTTCTTCTTTTTATAACTATATTTCCCTTTACCGCTAGCTATAGCCCGCTATACCTCGCCTACTTTTATATATATAACCTTTTTTACTTTAAGCTTATATTTTTTATACTTTTATTCCGGGTCCCTTTATTATTTCACGTCCCTTATAACTTAGATTAGCTATTTTATAACTACTTCTTTAGCCGTCTTTTTTTTAAGCCTTTATACCTTTAATATAAACGATATAAGTAAGCGCTTAAGCTTTATAAAAACGAGGCGGCTATCTTTTATAGCCTAAAGTCTTTTAGCAAAAGTTAAAACCTTAAAGTTTAAGCTTTTATATAAACTTACGCCGCTTTCCGTAACTACGCTTAAGCTAATAGATTTAACTTAAATTATAGTACTATAAAGAATAGCTTATATTACCCTCTTTAAACACTTAATATAAATAACTCGCCTCCTAGCTTTATATTATAGCGTAGTTTAAACGGCCGGTTTTGCAGTAACTTAGCTATACCTTTTACTTAGCTCTTACTATTTAAAAGCCCTTACCGCTTATCTATTTTTAAGGTATAGCCGGAAATCCTTTTTAATAAAATAACTAGCCGATACTTAACGCTTTTAAGTTAGCTAACCTTATTATAGTCTTAAGATTTATAAAGCTACTATTATTCAGAGAAACCTACTTTAGCTAAACGACTAAAATAACGTCCGCGCTATTTTTACCTATATATTTAAGGTTTAGCTTAACTAGTTTATAGCTAGGTTTATAGTAGTATTTTAAGCTATTATAGCTAAAACTTTATCTCGCTTTATACGCGGTCTACCCCGCGCTATAAAATCCTTCTTTTAGCTTATAGCCGCTATAAGCCTTAAGGACTTATTTAGTCCCGCTTAGTAAACGCTCCTTATACCTACTGCTAAACTTAGCCTAGCTATTTAAAGTTATATAATCGCCTTATTATAATCTATTTACTATCCCTTCTTAACTAAAGGAGATAGCGATAACTAGCCTTATAATATATTCCGCCGCTTAATTTTATAAAAGCTACTAATAGTAACTAATACGATCTTTAATAAGCCCGGCTTTATAAGCTTATACTCTAATAATAAGATTATAATAATTAAAAGTTTCTACCTAGCTATAAACTACGCTAAGTTCTACTTATAAGCCTATAAAAAGTCTAAACGTAACTTAACTTTAATATTAATAATAAAACTCTTAAGCTTTAATATCCGCCTTATTAGCTATACTAACTACGCGCTTTATATTCTTACTTTTAAGGCCCCCTTTATAAAGAGGTTTTTTAAGACTATTAAGCACGTTTAAAACCTTAAAAGCAAAGGGTTAAGTATTAAAGTATAACGGAAACCCTATTCCGTTAGTAATCCTAAGTACTAAAAGTACTAATATCTAGTAAAGTATATACCGCTAGATATAAAGGAGGACTTAGTAAAGTAAATACCGCTAGTTATAAGTTATAACTATTAAAGTAAATACTAGTAGTTATAAGGAGAGACGATATAGCTTAATAGTTAAAGATAGCTAGTATTAGCTATAAGCGGTATAAGTTAAATACGCCTATATTCGGCTTAGGTTAGCTTTAGCTAGTAACGGGATTCGTATCGACCGATATCTTATATAAAGTTAAGGTAGGAGGCCTTCCTTTTTTATAATCGACTAATACCTTATATAAAGCTATAGCAGGAGGCCTCCTTTTAAAAAAGGATAGAATCTTATAAAAGGTTTTAAGATAAGGATATTTAGTCTTATAAGCTAGTTATAGGTAATAAAGCTTATATTACTAATAACTAGTAATAAAGATAAAGTAAGCTATTTCTATTAGCCTAAGAAGTAGTTTAATAGCTTTATAAGTTATATAGTGTTAAAGGTTAAAGCAGCAGCGAAGTTATGGGGATATCAGGAGATCACGTGATGTCACGTGATAGAGGAGTCGATATTATATAAGTTAGGATTTTGGCTGGAATTAATTAATAAAGAATTGAGTGTGTGAGTGCTTGTAGAATCTTTAGCTATCTAGTGGCGGCAGATTCGCCTTTTATAGACAAATGTAAGGGAACGGAGTGACATATCCGGACCGGTCTTCGGGTAGTCTTAAGGCCCGAAGAATACTGATTTCAAAGCATTTTATTCCGTGGCTGTATGTCCCTTCCTTATGCGGCAATTCGTGTTTGAAGTTGGTTGAGGTTGGTTTAGGTCTAAGCGGATCCTTGTTTCATCCAGCCACCCCAACCTCCTTAGTTTTGTACACAACGTTATAGACGTTGTATAAGGACGTAAGGACCTGGAAAATAACGAGCTAAAGCTAGGCTATTTAATGTGGGTTTTTATATAATTTATACACCCCCCTATACATAGCTAATCAGGTAAGGATTAAATAGTTAATTTATTAAAGTAGTAAATTCACTCTCTTATAGCCTCCTTTAAAGAGTAGATTTATATACTCTTTACTGATTTATTAGGGTAGTATATATATATAAGGTGAAGTCCTTAGTTATAGGAAAACCTCTCTTATACTTAGGATATATAAAAAACCTTTCTTTTAAGGAAAAAACATTATAAGGTATATACTTTTAGAAAAACCTTATAGAAGGAAAAATCTAAAGTTCTATTATCTAGGCGTAAAATAGGTAGCC
>JAPEBW010001548.1:0-22327 GCA_027405785.1 Ophiocordyceps robertsii | reverse complement strand
CGACTACTTGTCGAGTCGGGACCGAAAGCGGGGCTTCTTGCTTAGCGCATTCCCCGCACTTAGTCAGCCTATGCTATTAGTACCATTCTCATATCTTATTTATTTATTATATAATACCCTTTTATAAAAGATTAAAAAAGCTAAAAGGAGTTTATATTATCGGTTTTGCTAATAATATAAATATCCTTAGCATAAGCCTTAAAGAAGGATCGATAATAGCGCGGCTTAAAGCGGCTTAAGAGGTATATATTATATAGGTAAAGGAGTTCGCAGTAAACTTTAAACCTTTAAAAAGCGAGCTTATTTCTTTTATAAGAAGATATAAAGCGATTATAACCTTTATTCGCTTTAAGGCTGCTATAGTAATGCCGGTTTAAAACGCTAAGCTTTTAAGAGTATAGGTAAACTATAAGCTTAAGTAAAAAGCATACCTTAATAAGCTACGCATTAAGCTAAAAAGGCAGAACCTAGCCTTTATAAAGCTTATAGCGTTTATATAAGGATATACCTTACTTAAAGCTTAAGAAGTTTATAGTAAAGTTATTTAGTCTTTTATATTATATATTATAGTTATATTTTATAAGATAACCTTAGTAGACGGAAGGCCTTATAAGATAGCTATAAAGTTAGCTTAAGATTAAACCGCTTACCTTTAAATAGTCGCGGGGGCTTATTACGCTACCTTAGTTTATTAGCTTAAAGCCGAAACCTAAGTCCCGCTAATTAACCTTTACTTAAACTAAAGAATAGCTAATACCTTTAAGAGGCTAAAGGACTCCGGAATCCTAAACTAAATTTAACGCGCGTCTATATTAATAGTAAGACTACTTTAACAATATAAACGATAGTTAAGGCGGCCTATACCCTTAAAGCTACCGCTTATAAAGGCAATAAGGGGGGTATAGTCTTAAGTTAGGTTTAGCGAGCTTTAAAAGAAAAAAAGAATAAAGGAAATCCTCTTTAAGGAATAAGCTAAGCGGTAGAGCTTAAGGGAGGAACTTATTAAATAGCGCTAAACTATGCTTTACTTTATAAACTTACCGCCTTAGTTTAATAAGGCTATAGCGCTTAATTAGCACGGGGCGCTACTTAAGTACTTAAGCTTTATAATTACTTAAATATAAACTAAAGTAATAGGCCTTAAAGACTTCTTATTCCGCTATAATATACTTAAAGTAGTATCGCCCTTTTATAACTATAAGTAACGATAGGATACTATTTACTATGCGATAATAAGCTATAAGCTTATAAATAAGGTAAGGGGGACGCTATTATAGCGACTTTATAATATAAGTAAGGTATAAGCAAAGCTTTAAAAATAAAAGATAGCGGCTATATTAATAAGATAGTTCTTAAGCTTAAAGCGCTTATAATAATTTAATCTAGTAATATAATTATACTAAGGGGAAAATAAGATATACGTAGTAGCTTTAGCTATACTTTAGTTAAAAGGGGATATATATTAATTAAATCGCCCCCTTAGCTTAGCTTAAAGGAATAACCTACTAATATAATAAAACGCTATAAAGCACTAAAACGCTAAAAACTTCCCCCCCCTTAAGACCCTTATTTAGCTTATAAGGCCTTTATCGGACTTACTTTAAGCTAGTGCTTTAGCTAGCTTCCCCTTTTAATTCCCCTTTTTAATATTAATCTTTTACCTTAGTTAAAGTCCGAGCTTATTATTATTATACTTCGCGCCGCGTTAAGCGCGACTAAGAGTAATAGCGGACTTCCCCGTTTAAGGAGTGCTATAAGAACGTCCCGCCTAGCTATAACTATAAGTTAAAGTAACGGGCGCCTTCCCCCTCCCGCGCTTATAACGACTTAAGGTCGCGGCGGGAGTAAATATAAAAGATATCGTCTTATTAATAGCCCGCTAAAGCGTTAGCTTTAAGGCCTACGGGGTTCTTAATATTAGCATTAAAGGCGGTATAAAGCTAAGCCGGGTAAGGCGACTTAAATAATACTTAGTTAACTAAGCGGTATTAAGCATTATAAGAAAATTAAAGGAGAGAGACCTAGCCTTACTATAAGTAAAAAACTAAAAGTACTTAAGGTTTAAGCTAAGGTCTTTAGTATCCCCCTTCTTATTAGCTAAGTTAAGAGCGGGGGCGGCGTAGGCTTGCTTTAAGGCGGTAGCCGCGGGGCTACTAGCTTTAAAAGCACTGCTCTTAAAGAGGCTATAAACCCGCTTTAGTATAGCTAAGGGAATATCGCGGCCTATAAACAAGCTAAAAGTAAGTAAGGTAAAAAGTAAAGTAAGGTCGTTATTATAGTCGCTATTACTACCGCTCTTATAATCGGAAACGATAAAAATAGTATTAAAACTAAGTAAGGGGCTAACTTTATCTTTAAAGACCTTAATCTTAGTCTTAGCCTTATTATTATTACCGTTATTATTATCTTAGTCCTCCCCTTCCTTTAGCTTATTATTATTAATATTAAGCTTAAGCTCTTTTAAGTTAAACTCGTTAGTCTTAATAGCCTTTCCTTTGCTTTTACCTTTAAGCACCCCCTTATACTTAAGCTTATAGGCGAGGCCGGCGCGCTTTTAAGTATAAGCCTTAGCTAGAACCTTAGCTTAAGCCTTCTTCTTAGCCTTAGCCTTAGCCTTAAAGTCCTTTAAAATAATAGGAACCTTAAGGGGTAGGGGCTTAAGTAAGATAAGAGCGGCGCGGGCATATATAAGGTTTAAGTTAAGTAAGAGACTTTTAAAAGCAATATCCCGGCTTTTATAGCCGCTTAAGCTAAGGTAGTTAGCTACTATAAATAGCGCGTTCTTTATACTTTTTAAGTTCCGGGCTATAGCGTAAACAGTTTAGTAAATAACTATAACGGTACTATTAACTTTATTAGCAAGCTTAGTATTAGCTTTATAAGCTATATACGCGTTATTAACGAAGCGGCTAAAGGTAAAGGTAAGTAGCTTAGCGTTCTTATTAAGGGTAGCTAAACTAAAAAGAGCATTAAATATAAGAGCTTATATTATAATAGCGCCGGCACGTTACTAAAGCTTTATCGCTGCGGAGGCGAGCTTTATATATATAAAGCGCTTAATAAGCCGGCCGGATTTATACGACTTTTTTTAAGCGGCGTAAAGCTTATAAGTTATATCTTTACTTATAGCGGTAAGCTATAAAAAAGATTAGCTAAAGTATATAAGTAAGTTTAATATAAAGCTACTTACTTAAAAATAAAAATAGTTACTTAAAAAGTATATAATATATACTTTCGTAAAGATAGCTAAAAGAGGATTAGCTATATAGACTATATATATTTATATAGCGGATATAACTTAAATATATATAAGCTTAGTTTTAATAGCCCCGGAAAACTATAAGCGTATTATCACTTAATAGATAGCTTATATATATATAATAAGGAATTTTATACTTAGTACTATAATAAGCTTAAGCCTTTTTATCCTTAGTATCTTTACTTAGTAGCTTAAAGAGTAAACTTATATTAAAGTTAGAAAAAGTAACTTTCTTTTTTAGTATAGTAGCGATAAAAAAAACGAAAGCGATAATAGCAGAACGATAGCTTCGTAAAAAGGGTAAGGCGGTAAGAAAGCGATAAGCTCGTAAGAAAGATAAGCGCGTTTATAGTAAAAGAAGGAGAAGTATAAGCGTATACGTATAGCGCGTAGGAGGCTTTATCTTTAAAGCTAAGCGCGAGATTAATAACTAAATAGCGCGAATAAATAATAATCCCGATTAAGAATATATATATATAGCGGGGCGCCGAATTCCTATTAGCAGGGACCGCTATAAACCTACTATTTAAGGTCGTCCTACCTATAGGAGGGGAGCGGGTTAAAATCCCGTTTACCCCTCCCGCCCCTATATTAAGAGGGTAGATAAGGGGGATAGGAGAGGGTTTATTGCCTATACTTTAAGCTTAAAGCGCGATACTTTAAACCGCGGGCCGCTTAAGTTAAAGGCGGCCCCGGCCTTACTAAGCCGCGTCGAACTGCTTAGTAAGCAAGATATACTTACGGCGGAAGACGCACTTCTTTTTCCTTATATAAAGTTATAAAACTTTATATAAGGCGGACTAAGCGCGAATAAGGGGAGGTTTTACCTTAAGTACTCCGGTTTTTCCCTCTTATTTATAAATATCGAATTTCTAAAAACCTAGATTAAGTCCTTAATATAAACTTAATAATAATAATAATATATATTAATAATAAACAAAAGAATAGTATAGTTAAAAATCTTTAAAATTAGTTTAAAGAACTAAGTATAAAGTAGCTAGCTATACTTAAAAAAAAAGCTTTTTATTATTTTAAACCTTAATATACGTTTATATATAGTAATTAGTCCGTTATACTAGCTTAATTAATAGTAATTAATTTATAGTACTAGCTTTAATTAGCGGTAATTAGTTTATAATACTAGCCTTAATTAATAGTAATTAATCCGCGCCTTATCTTTTTATCTTTATATTATAAAGCATAGGAAATAGTAGTAATTCTTACTTATTTAAATAAATATCTCTTAAATATCCGCTAAGCTAAGAGCGACTATATCGTATAATTAAGTACTTATCTTATAAGAAGTTAAATATTCAATAATATTTTCTTTAATAAGAAGCTTTTATTAGCCTTTAAGTTTAACCTTAATAATAAATACTTTTTCCTTAATATGCTTATAATAAAACTTTAAGATAAGTAGGCTATAAAAGTAAAAAAGGCCGCGGCTTAATAAGTATATTAATTTAATAATCTCCTTTACTCTTTTTTAAGGTATTATACTATAATAACTTATAAAGCTAAATAAGAAATAAAATAAGTCTTACTTAGCTAAGCTAAGACTACTACTTTTTAAGAGGTAATCCGCTTTTAAAATACTAATAAAAGATAGACTATAAAATAATAAAACCTATACGATTAAGTAAACTAAATTTAGTATTACTTAAATAAATCGATTATTCTTTAAATAAAAAAAGTAAGAATAAGCTAACCTTTAAACCTTTTAGCTCCTTACTTTTTAAATACCTTTTAATCTAAGCTTATAATAAAGCTACTTTTTTCTTAAGACAATAAGCTTAGCAGATATTTTTACTACGTACTATTAATAAAGTTTAGTTTATAAGCCTTAACCGGAAATCTACTTTAATAATACTTAGTAGTTTCTTAATCTAGTATTACCGTTTAGCCTTATTTACTATACCCGCGCTAATTAAAGTATTTTTAAGACTTTTAATTAATAAAAATAAGCTTTTTACGCTTAAAGCCCCGCGGTATACTAAATTTTAAGTCGCGTATAAAACGAAAGGTTAAGCGCTTAGCGAGAGTATTAAGACTAAGAGCTTAATAATAAGCGATAAGGATATAATAAGTAATACTTTTAGTAAGCTAAACCTATTTATACTTAATACGTAAATACTAAGATTTAGTATAGCTTTAAGCCTTTTAGTAAAAATAGTAATAATATTAAATAAATAGTTTTTTAGTCTCCTTTAAGTATTAAAAAAAGAAGATATACTTATTAAGCTTGAAAAAAACTTAACTATAAGCTAAGAATATAAGGAGATTTAACCTATTAAGACTACTAAAAGTATCTTTTAACGAAGTTTAAAAAGATAATAAGGCTAGTATATTTTAAGGAGTAGACTGTTTTATTACCTTTATCCGCTAAAAAGCTAATAAAAGTAAAGCTTATATAGATAAATTAGCTATTTATTTGCCCTCCTTCTTTTAAGGAAGTGCGGCGGAATAGTATTTTAAAGACCTTTTAAAACTATAATAAAAAGAGCTTAGCAAGCCCGGTATTAAACTAAGCTAATAGATCTTTACTTTATAAACACGGTTTAAAATCCGCTTAAATATAGCAATATAAGCACTTAATAAAAAGCACTTTATTATTAAAAATATAGTAATAAGGTCTAACTTTAAGTCTTAAATATTACGCTTATAATATAAAGCTAAGACGGCGCTTTATTAGCTAAACTACTTAATTATAGTAATTTACTAAAAGCTAAACGTTTAATTGTAAAAATCCTTATAATATTTAGTAAAAGACAAGGATATAAATAAATAGATTAGTAAATATAAGAAAATTCTTTTTTAGCTATAAGTTAAATATACTTAAGGATCTTAAAAGCACTTATTAGCGCGAAAAAAATAGGTTTAACCTATAAAAAGGTAAGAGCTAATTAGCTATACCTTATATATACTTAAAGGATAGTCCGGGACGCCTTAGCTATTTATTAAAAGCTTACTAAGACTATAGGTTACGTTTTTAAACCGCTTAGTAAAAGCGGATATATTATAAGCTTTATAGCGCTTATTAAATTAAGGGAGAAACCCGTTTTAATAGCTAAGGATATAAGCTAAAGTCTTTTAGCTTAAAAGAAAAAGAACTTTAAAGACTATATACTTATTAATACTATAAAGCTAAAGTAAGTATACCCCGTAATTAAAAAAAGAACTATAATAAAGACTAATAACTATTTAAAAGACGAAAAGTATAATATAAAAAGAGCTTAAATAAATACCGATAAAAGCTTAAAGGAGACTATAATCTATATTATAATAAACTTAGTTTAAGAGGCCGATAAAGTATACGGATTTTATAGCGAAGTATTCCTCTTAAAGAATAAGCTTTATTAATATATTAAATATAAATACCCCCTTAACTTTAGCTAAGACGTTACTATATAAAGATATAGCTTAGTATAATAAGTAGTTATTTAAAAGCTATAAAGTATTTAAATAGTTAAGGCTTCTCTTAACGTTTAATTATTAAGCCTTAATAAGCTAGTACGATTTACCTATATATGCTTATTAGTTTATAGAAAAAAAGGGCTTAAAATAAGCATTAAGGCTAAAAGAGATATTAAAGTAAACTAAAGCCTTATTTAAGCTAACTTAATAAAGACCTTTTAAAACATAACTATAAACTTCTTTTAACGAATTCTTATTTAAGGAATAAGAAGGACGGCTACTATAAGATAAGTAGAATTTACTATATATATACTAAGAAGGCTAGATAGTAGCCTTATAGTTATAAAGGTACGGATTAGCACTTAAAGAGTAAAACGCTTAGCGGCTAATATATTACTTAGCTAAGATTTTTTAGTTCCTTATTAAAAAGACCTTATTAACTTTATATTAATCTTATAAATTAAGGCCTATAAAGGGATTAAAGCTTAAGTTAAGATAGTTTAGCTAAGACTAGTAATATATAAATAAGTAATTTACTTAATTCTTATAACGATTTTAGCTAGCTTTAGCTACGCCTTACTTATATAAGTTTAAGCGCCGCTATAAACGTATAATATAATATTCTTCTTTAACGACTTTAAGCTTACTTAAACGATAATATAAGATTATAAAAGCTTTATAATAATAAACTATTTTAAAGAACTATTTATACTTTATTAAAGCTAAAAAGTAAGGATAATTATAGACTTTAATAAGCAGTTCCGGCTATATAAAAAGGTTAACGCTACTATTCTTTTAGCGGAAGTCCTTATAAAAAACCCGGATAAAATAAACTTTATTAAAAACTTTTTATAAAAGGATCTTATAGTAAACTATAAGCTTAAAATCGGCTAAACTAAAAGCCTACTTAAACTTATAATTAATAAGGATGTTTAGATTTATACTAAGGACTTAAAATACGTATTAAAGGTTTAAGATATCTTTTAATTATTTTCTTACTTTTAAAAAGATAAAGAAGCAGTATATATAAATCAATCTAAATATATATATATTCCTTAAATAAAAAGATAGTAATACTAATAAGTTATATTAAGATTATATTTATAAAGCGATAAAGATAAAAAGGTAGTAAATACGATATTTAGCTAGCTAACTAAATAAAGACGATTAAAATAAGTCTATAAGCTAACTTTATTTACGGCGTTAGTATTTATAGTATAAAAGATAGTAAATAGAAAGGAAAAGGAATAAGTAATTATAAACTTATAAAGGATTAATACTATTATTACTTAAAACGCTTACTTAATACCCTTTTAAAGAAATATAATTAAATACCTTTAAAAAAGAAGTTTATTAATATAATAAACGTATAATTGTTTTTCTATTAGTTTTTAGTTTACTAAGACTACTAAAAAAGTTTATATTTATAAGCTATTATTATTATTATTATTAAGTTTATACTAAGGACTTAATTTAAGTTTTAAGAAATTTAATATTTATAAATAAAAGGGAAAAACTAAAGTGCTTAAAGTAAAACCTCTTTTTATTCGCGCTTAATCCGCCTTATATAAGGTCTTATAACTTTATATAAAGAAAAAGGGAGTACGTCTTCCGCTATAAGTATATCCCGCTTACTAAGTAGTTTAACGTAGCTTAGCGAGGCTAAGGCCGCCTTTAACTTAAGCGGCTTATAGTTTAAAGTATCGCGCTTTAAGCTTAAAGTATAAGTAGTAAACCCTTTCCTATCCTTTTTATCTACCCTCTTAATATAAGGGCAGGAGAGGTAAACGGGATTTTAACCCGCGCCCCTCTTATAAGTAGCGCGACCTTAAAAAGTAAGCGTATAGCGGTCCTTATTAATAGGAATTCGGCGCCCCGCTATATATATATATTCTTAATTAAGAACCGTTATTTATTCGCGCCGCTTAGTTACTAATCTTATGCTTAGCTTTAAAAATAAAGCTTTTTATATACCGCGTATATATACTTATACTCCTCCTTTTTTTACTAAAGACGCGCTTATTTTTCTTATAAGCTTATCGCCTTCTTACCGCCTTACCCCCTTTATATACTTATCGTTCCGCTATTATTATATTTATCGTTTTTATTACTACTATATTAAAGAAGAAAGTTACTTTTTTTAACTTTAATATAAGTTTACTCTTTAAGCTATTAAGTAAAGATACTAAAAATAAAGAGGCTTAAGCTTATTATAGTACTAAGCGTAATATTTCTTATTATATATATATAAGCTATCTATTAAGTAATAATATACTTATAGTTTTCCGGGGCTATTAAAACTAAGCTTATATATATTTAAGTTATATCCGCTATATAGATATATATAGTCCGCGTAGCTAATCTTCTCTTAGCTATCTTTATAAAAGCGTATATTATATACTTTTTAAGTAACCGTTTTTATTTTTAAGTAAGTAGCCTTACGTTTAACTTACTTATATACCTTAGCTAATCTTTTTTATAGCTTACCGCTATAAGCAAAGATATAGCTTATAAGCTTTACGCTACTTAAAAGAAGTTATATAAATCCGGCCGGCTTATTAAGCGCTTTATATATATAAAGCTCGCCTCCGCGGTAATAAAGCTTTAGTAGCGTGCTAGCGCTATTATAGTATAGGCTCTTACGTTTAATACTCCTCTTAGTCCGGCCTCCTTTAATAAAAATATTAAGCTACTTACTTTTACTTTTAGCCGCTTTATCAATAACGCGTATATAGCTTATAAGGCTAATACTAAGCTTATTAATAAGGTTAATAGCACTATTATAGTTATTTATTAAACCGTTTATATTATAGCTTAAAACTTAAAAAGCATAAAAAACGCGCTATTTATAGTAACTAACTACCTTAGCTTTAGCGGCTATAAGAGCCGGGATATTGCTTTTAAAGGTCGCTTACTTAACTTAAACCTTATATATACTTACGCTACTCTCGTTCCGCTTAAGCCCCTACTTTTTAAGGTTTTTATCGTTTTAAAGGACTTTAAAGCAAAGGCTAAGGCTAAGAAGAAGGCCTAAGCTAAGGCTCTTACTAAGGCCTATACTTAAAAGCGCGCCGCCCTTACTTATAAGCTTAAGTATAAGGGGGTGTTTAAAGGTAAAGGTAAAGGAAAGGCCGCTAAGACAAATATTATATTTAATTTAAAAGAGCTTAAGCTTAATATTAATAATAACGAGCTAAAAAAAAAAGAGGACCGGGACGATAATAATAATAATAATAATAAGGCTAAGACTAAGACTAAGGTCTTTAAGGATAAGGTTAGCCCTTTACTTAGTTTTAATACTATTCTTATCGTTTTTAACTATAAGAGCGGTAGTAATAGTAACTATAATAATAACCTTACTTCGCTCCTTACTTTACTTACCCCTAGCCTGTTTATAAGCCGTAATATCCCCTTAGCTATGCTAAAGCGGGTTCGTAGCCTCTTTAAAAGCAGTGCCTTTAAGGCTAATAGCCTTATAGCTACCGCTTAAAAGCATGCCTACGCCGCCTACGCTTTTAACCTAGCTAATAAGGAGGGGGATACTAAAAACCTTAGCTTAAACCTTAAGTACCTTTAGTTTTTTACTTATAATAAGGCCGGGTCTCTCCTTTTTAATTTTCTTATAACGCTTAATACCGCTTAGTTAACTAAGTATTATTTAAGTCGCTTTACCTCGCTCGGCCTTATATTGCTTTTAATGTTAATATTAAGGACCTTATATACCTTAAAGTAAATACTTAAGCGGGCTATTAATAAGATAACGTTTTTTATATTTACTCCCGCTGCGACCTTAAGTCGCTATAAGCGCGAGAGGGGGAGGGCGCCCGTTACTTTAACTTATAGTCGTAGCTAAGTAAGACGTTTTTATAGCACTCCTTAAATAAAAAAGTCCGTAGTCGCTTTTAATCGCGCTTAACGTAGCGCTAAAGACGATACTAATAAGCTTAAATATTAGCTAAGGTAAAGGAATAGTATTAAGAGGAGGAACTAAAAAAGGAAGCTAGCTAAAGCGCTAGCTTAAGGTAGGTTTAATAAGGGCCTTATAAGCTAAATAAAGTCTTAAAAGGAGAAGTTTTTAGCGTTTAAATGCCTTATAGCGTTTATTATATTAATAGGTTATCTCTTTAAGCTAAGCTAAGGGGGCGATTTAATTAATATATATCCCCTCTTAACTAAGATATAGCTAAAGCCGCCGCGTATACTTTATCTTCCCCTT
Source organism: Ophiocordyceps robertsii (assembly GCA_027405785.1). Lineage (NCBI taxonomy): Eukaryota > Fungi > Ascomycota > Sordariomycetes > Hypocreales > Ophiocordycipitaceae > Ophiocordyceps > Ophiocordyceps robertsii. The sequence continues at coordinate 11,438 of JAPEBW010001548.1, read as the reverse complement.
AATATAATTATATTACTAAATCGAATTATTATAAGCGCCTTAAGCCTAAGAACTATCTTATTAATATAGCCGCTATCTTTTATTTTTAAAGCTTCGCCTATACCTTACCCGCGTTATAAAGTTATTATAGTAGCGTCCCCTTTACCTTATTAATAAGCTTATAGCTTATTATCGCATAGTAAATAATATCCCGCCGTTGCTTATAGTTATAAAAGGGCAATACTACTTTAAGTATATTATAGCAAAATAAGAAGTCTTTAAAGCTTATTACTTTAGTTTATATTTAAATAATTATAAAACTTAAGTACTTAAGTAGCGCCTTATACTAGTTAAGCGCTATAGCTTTATCGAACTTAAGCGGTAGGTTTATAAGGTAAAGTATAGTTTAGCGCTATTTAATAAGTTCTTTCTTTAAGCTTTACCGCTTAGCTTATTCCTTAAAGAGGATTTCTTTTATTCTTTTCTTTTTTTAAAGCTTGCTAAACTTAACTTAAAACTATACCCTTTTTAATACCTCCGCGAGCGGTAGCTTAAAAGGCGTAGGCGGCCTTAGCTATCGTTTATATTATTAAAGTAGTCTTACTATTAATATAGACGCGCGTTAAATTTAGTTTAAGATTCCGGAGTCCTTTAGCCTTTTAAAGGTATTAGCTATTTTTTAGTTTAAGTAAAGGTTAATTAGCGGGACTTAGGTTTTAGCTTTAAGCTAATAAACTAAAGTAGCTTAATAAGCCCCCGCGACTATTTAAAGGTAGGCGGTTTAATCTTATACTAGCTTTATAGCTATCCTATAAGGCCTTCCGTTTACTAAGGTTATCTTATAAAACATAACTATAGTATATAATATAAAGGACCGGACGACTTTATTATAAACTTCTTAAGCCTTAAGTAAGGTATATCTTTATATAAATACTATAAGCTTTATAAAGGCTAGGTTCTGCCTTTTTAACTTAGCGCGTAGCTTATTAAATTATACCTTTTACTTAAGCTTATAGTTTACTTATACCTTTAAGAGCTTAACGTTTTAAACCGGCACTATTATAGCGGTCTTAAAGTAAATAAGAGTTATAATCGCCTTATATTTTCTTATAAAGTAAATAAGCTTACTTTTTAAAGGTTTAAAGTTTACTACGAACTTCTTTACTTATATAGCGTATACCTTTTAAGCCGCTTAAAGCCGCGCTATTATTAATCCCTTCTTAAAGCTAACGCTAAGGATATTTATATTATTAGTAAAACTAATAATATAAACTCTTTTTAGCTTTTTTAATCTTTCGTAAAGGGGTATTATATAGTAAGAGAATAGGATTAAGGATAGTAGCGAGCCTTAAAGGACCTTAGTAGTAATTTAAACTAATATAGCCTTTTTTTATTAAAATAAAAAGTTAAGTAGCGCTTATTTATAAAGCTATAAGCTAGCCTTATAAACTACTTAAGGTAGCTTTAAAAGGTAAGTTCCCTTAAGAGTTTCTTATAGTTAACTATATTAAAGGCCTTTTTAATATTAAGTTAAAAGAACAATATAATCCCTTTTTAGCTTATATTATATATATTAGTTTTATTATTTAAAGTATTGCCGCCTTTATAGACTTCTCTTTTTTATTCTTAAACTATCTTTTAAGTAAGACCCCGTTTACTTTTACTGCGGTTATAAGTCTTTAAGCTAAAATCTACTTTAAGATCTTACTTATTATTAGTAAAAGGGAGATAAGTCTTTACCTCTTAATAATACGGTATACCTTAGGTTTTTTCTTTAGTTTTCTTAGCATTACTATATTTATAAACTAGAACTAAGTTAAAAAGTACGATATCTTTATATAAGCTATAAAGATTATCGCTAGCCGGGCTAAGAGCGCTAGGCTATAAAGCTTAAAAAAGCTAAAGGGGACTTTATTTAAGCTTACTGCCTTTTAACTCGCTATTTTACTTATTGCTTAAGATATATTTATAAAGTCGATATACCGTTTTATAGTAAGCTCCTTCTTAGCTACGCGCTAAGGAGGTCTTAAAAGCGTTGCGGCTTTAGCTAAAAAAAAGCGCTCTGCTAAAAGTTAAGCTTTCTCTTTAAAGTTAAAGGTTAGTTAGTATTCGTAGCCCTTATTAGTTAATAATAATAAGTATACCGGGTTTAAAGGTAGCTTACTATATAGCCGCGCTTACCGTTTAACGTTTTATAGCTTAGTATTATTAGTGCTAATCTCCTTAAAAAAGTCTTTTTAGTGTTTTTATCTCGCGTTATATATAGCTTACTTTTAAGCTATAGCCGCTTTTTATAGCGCTTTTTAGTTTACTTAAGTCCTATATCCTTTATAGTATCTTTAAGCCCTTTTTATAGCTTAAGTAGCTTAAGCCGCCTTTAAGGTAAACTATATATTGCCTTTTAAGATCGCTTACTTTTAGTATAAGACTATTATATAAGCGATTTTATTAAGATTGTTATATAAGCTATCTATTTATATATCGATTTTCTATAAGCTATAGAGCATAGGCTATTATATACTAAGCTAAGATAAGGTTTTTACTTTAACCTTTTTCTTTTCCGCCTTTTTTTACCTTAGTATTATTAATACCTCCCTTAGCTTAAAACCTATTTAAAATAAGACTACTTATAGGATATAGTTAAACCTTATAAGGTCTAAGTTTAAGTTAATAAACTATACGGCCGTTTTTATTATAGCTTATATAAAGTCGATCGTGCTATCTTTATACTTATAAAAGAAACGTATATATTCCCCCCTTAATATAGCTAGTTTAAGCTAAAGCCGCGCGGCCTCCTTAATAAACTGTTTTACCTTATTAAAAGTCCGGTTATAAGCGTCTTATAGCGGGTAATAGATATTAAAGTCCCTTATTAAGACTAGCAAGCCTTAGCTATTAACCTCTTTTAAAGCCTTAGCTAAGCTTATCCGAATTCCTTTTAGTAATAAGTATAAAGACCTTAACTTTATACTATCGCTAAAAGTTATCTCCTCTTAATTATATTTAGTTTATAGTATTTACGTCCTTATATTATGCCTCTTATAAATATATATCGCGTTACGGCCCTCCTTATAAACTAGCTAGTATAGTATACCCTTTAAAAGCGGGGCCTTTAAGCCTTATATTTTCTTTATCTCTTAAAGCGCTATTATATCGTACTTAGCGTAGTAGCTAAGGGCTAGTTATGCTAGCTTAAATCTTTTTTAAATATTTTAATAAAGGACTTTTAATTATATATATAAAGGGTTAAGGTAAAGTTTATTATTTAAAATAAAGTAATAGCTTAAGTTAAGAGCAATATACTTTATTGCCTTATATATTGTTTAATATTACTTAGGTTAGTGCTTATTGCTTATACTTTAGCCGGCGGTGCTAATAGCATTTACTTATTCTTTCTTAGCCGCTTAAGGCGTTTCCGCGCTTATAATAAAGTAGGCCTTTAGTTCTTTATAAAGAGAAAGGAGATTTAAAAGTCCGGCTAGCTATAAGTATTAGCAAAGCGTTATAAACGGTTTAAGTAATAGTCCCTTACTTTATCCTAAGCTTTTACTACTATAAGATAGGTATAGGACTACGCTAAGTGCTGCCCGCTATAAGATACGTAGTAATAAAGGATTTCGCCTTTCTTTACGCGGCACTTATCCTCGCTACCTATATATAAAGTCCCCTTATAATAAGTATAAAGCTATATTAAGGTATAACGTTTCGTAATATACTTTTATTTATAGTAATTATAGTATTAAGTAAGTTTAATTAACTTATTATATAGCTTATATCGGAATATTTAAGCCTTAAAAAATAAGCTTATATTATATAGCTTATTAGCCTCCGCTAAGCTACTTATACTAATAATAAAGGTTATAGCTATTAAGGTCTTAGTTAAAAGGCGTATTACTCGCGCTTATCTTTACTTTATTAATATTAGCGATCTTTTTAATTAAGAGCGCCTTATTTATCTTAAAAACCCTTACTAAGATATTCTTTATAATTACTATATAAGCCTTACGCGCTATCGCTACCTCCGGCTTAAAGACGCTCCTTACTTAGTCTTAGTTCTACTAATAAGGTTATGCCGCTATATTAAATATTACTGCGATATCCTCGCTTAAAAAGCGTCTTGCTATTATAGCGGAAGAGATATTAAGCGCTATATTAATTACTTTAACTATATCCTTCGGCTTACGGTTTAAGATATCCGGCGTTGCTTTTATTAAGACTATTACTAGCTCGCGTTTATACTAAGGCGGGACCGGCTTTATCTTTATATCGTACTATACTAGCCCTTTAAAGCCCGCTACTACTATTACTTAAGTCTTTTTAAGTCCTTCCCCTAGGCCTTAAGCTTAGCTTTATCTTAGTTTTTTATATATAGCTTTCTTTATCGCGCTTTAAATAGCCTTATAAAGCTTAAGGTTAGCCTATACTATAGTTAGCGCGCTCTTAGCGCGCTCCTTAAAGCAAAGGAGGGTTTTAACTACTACTTATAATTAATCGAACTATATATATAAGACTATACCCGCGATTTTATTATAAGCCTTCTTTTTATCGGTATTATATATAGTCTAGCCGGGCTATATATTGTTATCTTATTAAGGTATATTCGGCTCTTTATCTAAGTGCGTAAAGCTTAAGGGCGTTTTATTACGCTAAGCGCTATAATCGATATTAATATAAAACGGACTACCCCCTCGCCCCTATATCCTTTAGCTATGCTGCGATATCGTTTTAAAGGGGTAACTAATACCGCCGAATTAATTCCTATTATTAATAAGAGTTTTAGACGTAATATACACCTACTATAAGTAAGTGTTTAGTTTGCGAAGAAGCTTTTTTATCTTTAACTATTTTTATAAGCTATTATAAGTTAAGAATATTATTAATAATATATATAAGCTTTAAAAACTTAATATATATTTAAAAGTTTATTAATAACGTAATTTTTAAATACTAAGAATATATAGTAGCTTATATTAATAATAATATTATTTACTTTAATATAGCTAAAAAATACTTTTAATACTTAAAGGTAATATTCCGCGCTTTTTATAACTATAATATTACCTTATTAAAGCTAAAGTCCTTTTTAGTATACTTATTTATATAGCTTTTTAGATTTAAGGTCAACGCTATTAGCTTAATAAATATAAATAAACGCGTATAAGCCTTAAAAGATATCGCGTTTTTAAAAAACCTTTAATAGCTTAAGAAATAAATCGGCCTTATTAAGTAGCTATGCTATATAGTCTTATATTTTACTTAAGAAGTTAATATCCTATAAAGATAAAGGATAAAGCTACTTTAAGTAAGATAAAAAAAAGGAGTCCCCTTAAAGGGCTAAGGATAAGCTTAATATACTATAAAAACGACTTTTTAGCTTACTTTAAAAAAAAGAAAAGACCTTTGCGAATTTAACTAAAAAGCTTACTAAGCTTTAAACGATTTACTACTTTAACCCCGCTTAATAACTATTTATTGAAATTAATATATCTTAAGAATATTAAGTAGTAGCTATAGCTTTTTACTTAAAGAAAAGTACGGAATAAAATAAAAAGATATTACTAGCTTAGACTAAGGTTTAGCTTATCGTTTACCTAAGCCGCGTCCTTTAAAGCGGAGAGCTTTAATATTAGCTTATAAAGCTTAAAGTAGCCGGTTTAGTATAAGTAGTCCGTAAATTACATACTATAATACTATCTATAAGAACGCTATAAGTAGTTATCTTTATTAACTATATAAGTAAGTACTTATAAAATCGTAGATTAAAAATCCTAATTCTTTATTAATATAAAATTTAACGATAAGTTAGTTTTTATATCTTAATACTTAAGCTAATTCCCGCTTAAAGTATACTATATCTTAAGCGTTAAAAATATTATGCTAAATGCTTTTTTATGTTTACTATACTAAGACAATACGCCGTTATTCTTAAACTAAAAAGGGGCATTAAAACGTATTTAAGAAAATAAGACGATAAACCGTATATTCTTTTATATAAAAGTATTAATTTAATTACCGCTCCGCTAAAAAATAATTAATAGATATATAAAGGATATATAGTAAGTAAAGATTATTATATAGCTTAGTAATAAAGACAGTATCCTTAGACTTTTATATCTTTAATTATAAAGATTGCTATACTTTATAAAAAATAATAAACGCTAAAGACTATATATCTTTAAGACTTATGCTAAGGAGATTATAAAAAACGCCTACGCTAAATATTTTTATACTAGCTATACTTATATATAGTAATTTCTATTAAGAAGCTTCTTAATCTTTTAGCTTAGTAAATATATAAATAAGGTTATAGATAGCTACAATACTTATTACTATAACTAGGCCGATTAAAGTAAGATATTAAAGTAGCTTATCTTAATTTAAAGCTTACTAGTTTTATACTATATAATAGCAATAAACTTTATTACTAAGCTCTTAGTAGTTTAAGCTAAATAATCCTTATAAAAAGATTCTATAAAGAACTTCTTTAATACTTTATTAACTATAACTAATAAATTCTTAAAAATATATCTCCTTATTTTAAGTAATAGCTAGCTTATAGTAGAAAATTAAGTATAAGCGTTATATACTAAGCTACTCCGCGCTAACTAAGGAATTTTAAAAGGGATAATCTTTAACTAAGATAAAGTTTATTTTAGTATTTTAGCGGACTTTATAATAAGCTTTTAAATTAAAGCTTTTTATATTTACCGCTTAGTACCTTTAAATTAACGGCCTATTAAAAAGGCGAAACTAAACTATAAAAATCGCGCTACGAATTTTAACCGCTAATTTCTTAAACTTATACTAAACTAATATACTAATCGCTTTTTAGTTTAGCTTTAATAATTCCTTCTTCTTAGTAATTTATATAGCTTTTAATAAGCTTATTATAAGGATAAAAATAAACGATAGCTTTTAGTTCTTTAATAACTACTCGTACTTATAAAACTAAGAAGTCTTATAAAAAAAAGCTAAGTTAGCTATTACTTATATTTAAGCCGCTATAAAGGATAAATATTATAAGAAATACCGCTTACTAAAATTCAAGCTTAGTAATTAAGTTTAGTAATAGCTTAATAAGAGTTATTATATTAATAATAGTAAACTAGCAAAGCTTTAAAAAAAACGCACTAAGCCGTTTAAAGTTACCGCTAAAGTAAGATAGCTTATATACTAGTTAAATAAAAAAAAGTCCCTTAATATTTATTTAGTTGTTTTAGTAGTATAACTACGCTTAATAAATAAGCTAGCTATATACTTAAGCTTAGTTTAAGATAAAAAGATACTTTACTTAAGTAAGTAAAAAGTAAAATAAATCCTATAAAGCTATATAATAAAAAAGGCAGTAAAAAACTAAGAAAGAAGTTTTTTATAGCTTAAAAAGGCTAGCTAAGTAGCTATAACTTATAAGTAAATAAAAAAGCAGTCTTCTTACTAAAAATTATAAAAGCCTTTAAAAAAGCATAAAAGAAGTTAGCTACTTAAGTAGTTTAAATAAAAGCATAATATACGGCTTTTATAACTTAATATAAAACTTTTTAATTAAGAAAATTAAGCGGTTAAGTTTAAGTATAAGACTTAAAGGCTATTATAAGTTATAAGAAACTATAACTTACTACGCTTAAAGTTATTAGTTATTTTAATAATAATATATCGCTATTTACTTTAAGTAATAAGGCCTTTTTAGCTTTATAATTTACTTATTTAAATTCTTTTTACTAATTACCCTCTCTTTTTTCCTTTTTTCTTTTTATAACTATAGTTCTTTATACTACTAGCCTTAGCCCGCCGCACCTTACTATTAAGGACCTACATACACTTAGTTTAATAATATTTAGCTAAATAATTGTTTTTTTAAAGCTAAAAAGGGAAGGGGTAAATCTTTATTTAAGCTATATAGCTTTATACTTTATAAAAGTCGCTTAAGTAGCCTATACTTAAGTTAAGTTTAGGTTAAACTTAAGCTAAGTTTAAGTAAAGTCTTATATAACTTCGGCTATATATTAGCCTAACTTTAAGTTATTCGCTATAGTATAATTATAGCTTTTCTTATAGTATAGCTTATAATACTATCCCCCTTTTAAGCTATTATATATTAAGGTATATAATATCGGCGCCCCGCCCTCTTACTCCGCGCTTAACGTTAATCGGTATAGTTATTCTTATTATACTTATAATTATATACTAACGCCTCCTCTTAAATAAAGTTATATTAAGGCATTAAATACGTTATACGCTTACTTATCCACGCCGCTATATTATCTTTAATAGCGCTAAGGCGGTATAATATATCTCCTTTACTTACTGCTAATATTAATGCTTAAGGTATATTTTACCTTCTTACTACTTATAGTCTTTAAGTATAAATACCCTTTCTTTCTCCCTCTCCCTCTTTTCTCTCTTTTTCTTTTTTAATTACTAATCTACTTATACGCGCGCCCTTTTTTATAATAGCTTCGCCGCGCCGCGCCTTAATATATTTACTATAACCCCCGCGCCTTATCTCTTACCGTATTATAGGCGTTTACTTATCCGGCGCCCTTTAACACGCCCGGCGACTATATACTACCGCCTTTATATTAGTCTTCGCGCCCGTTATTATCGCTTAATAAGCGGAGCGTAATATATAGCACTACTATATAGCGCCCCCCTTACCTTATATATATCGGACGTATAGTATCTTTTAACGCGGATATTTAGTATAAGGCTTATTAAAATCAAGCCTTACTTTATACTTATAATTATTTTGCTTATACTTATACTAGATTATGCTATTTACCTATACGTTCCTGTTTTTAAACTACGTATAATATATCGCTAATACGATATTAGTATACTAGCGATATAGTCGCTGCCGTAAATACGGTTTAAGACTATATATCTTAAAAGACGTTTAAGGATTACTATACCGACTTATATATATATCCTTTAATCTTTAATAAACGCTAGCTAAAAGTATATTACTAATAATTACTATAATATATAAAGTTAGCTTATACTATTACTATAGCGCGCTAAGCTTAAATATACCTTAACGTTTAAAGTTAATTTATTAGTATTAGCGGGTAGTAAGTAGTTTACTTTAATTAAGTCGTAGTTTCTTATATACTTTATTTATATTTACTTTATATTTTATCGTATTTTATTATATCCTTTATTTATCTTATTATTATCTATACTTAGTGCGCGTTTATAGCGTATCCTTTTTATGCTTATTATCTAAAATCGTCTTAATATTTACTAGGTATAGCTTAAAACTTCCTTTTATTTTTCCCGGTTTTCCTCCTTTTCTCCGCTACTTCCCTTATTCTATCTCTTACTTCTTAGCTTAGTATTATAAAACCCTTAGCGTTTCTTATATACCAAAAAGCTTTATGTAATTTATCTAATTTAAATTTACTAGCCGGAAAAGGAGGAAGAAGACTTAGTATAGACTATTAAACTAAATAAAGTAAGGGTATTTTATTATACGGATTTCTTAGGTTAAAACTAGCTAAAAAAGAAAAAAGAAAAAAAGAAAAGGAGTTAAAGGAAAAAGGAGCGAAGACCTCCTTTTATACTTTTTTAAGGCTACTAAAAGGCTTCCTTTTTATATGCTTTTATATGCTTTTATATACTAATCTATAACTTATACCTCGTATAACTTATAAAGTTACTAAACTACTTCTTAGGCTAATAAAAATAGCTTACGCTATCTTTATTATTAGTTATAAGTAATATACGCTTTATTACTTATAACTAGCTTATAAAACTAAATATCCTTATCTTAAAACCTTTTATAAAATTCTATCCTCTTTTAAAAGGAGGCCTCTTACCTTAGCTCTATATAAGGTATTAGTCGATTATATAAAGTATCGGTCGATCTCTTTAATACTAATCCTATTACTAGCCGAAGCTAACTTAAGCTAAATATAAGCGCGTTTAGCCTATACTGCTTATAGCTAATACTAGCCGTCTTTAACTATTAAGCGATATCGTCTCTTTTTATAACTACTAGTATTTACTTTAATAGTTATAACTTATAACTAGTAGTATCTACTTTACTAGTTACTCTTTTATATCTAGCGGTATCTACTTTACTAGATATTAGTACTTTTTAGTACTTAGGATTACTAACTAAATAGGGTTTTTATTATATATTCCCCTCTTTAAGTTCTTTTTAAACTTAGAAAGATAAACGTTCTTTTCTCTTAAGTTATTCTTAACCTTTAAGAAACTATTTAAATATTTAAAGAAATCCTACTTTAAAAAGAGTAACTTTAAGAATTCTTTAAAGAAAATCCTAATCTTTTTATCTTTATAGATCTTTCTTAAAGAAAAATCTTATTTAGATTTCCTTTTACTTCTATTTATTTAAAATAGTAAGAAATCCTAGCTTAAAAAAGCTAACACTTCTTCTTAAGGGTTTTATCGATTAAAATCCTTAACTTTTCTTAAAGCATTTCTTAAGTGCTTTATAAGTTCTTAGGTATTATCCGAACTAAGATAGTCCTTTTACTTTATTAAATAAAAGTATTCTTAATTTTCTATTTTCTTAGCGAGTATAGCTTTTACTATATATTCGCTCCCTTTAACTCTTTTTAAGTCTAGCTCTCTTACTACCTTAGCATTCCGTAAAGTCGGCTTTAATAAAGATATATAAAAAATAGGGTATATAAGTAAACTAATTAAAAGTTCTAACTTATAATTAACCTTTCCTATTTTCTCTATAACTTTAAAAGATCTTATCTTCTTATAATTTAAAGATTTATTAAGTCTATTAGTCTTAAGATTCCTCGTTAGAAGATATACTTTATTGCCTTTAAATAAAGAAGGTTCTAAAGACTATCTTTTATCGTAATAATACGATATCTTCTTAGCAATATATTTTAATTTAAATTTTATAAATCCTTATAAGCTTATTAACTGCTTAGAGTTTAATATAGCTTTTTCGGCTATAACTTCTTTAAGTAAAGAAGACCTATAGGCTTTAAGTATAAAGCTATAATTTGCGAATACCGGAGTATTCTTAATAGGCTTAAAATAAGAGGTATTATACGCTAACTATGCTATAGGCAATTTAGAAAGCTAATTATTCTGCTAATAACTTACGTAGCTTTTAAGATATTGCTTAAGCGTTTAATTTAATCGTTTTATTATTCCGTCTATAATAGGGTAAAAAGCAGTAAATAATTTATGCTTTATACTTAAGGCTCGCGTTAAGTCTTACTAGAAATTCGAAATAAATTTCCAATCCTTATCCGAAATAATCAAACTCGGAAGTCCTTAATTAGCTATAATATATCTTATAAAAATATAAGATAACTTTTCTACGTTTATAGCTTTATATATTAAAATAAAATAGCCGTACTTTATAAGACGATTAACTATAACTAAAATAAAATCGTATTTTATACTAGTCGTAGAATCTATACACTTTAGTAATTTAATAATAAAGTCTAAGGCTATAAAGTCTTAAT
>JAPEBW010001547.1:0-22334 GCA_027405785.1 Ophiocordyceps robertsii | reverse complement strand
AGCATAAGGGGACGCTTACGATACTAGCTTAAAAGTTCTTTTAGCTAAGCTAGTTATTAATAGTACGCCGGCTTATTATAAACTACGGGCTATATAGTAAGGGGCATATTTAAAGGCAACTTTAAAAGGGGCTTCTTTAACTATTACCGCCTTTTATATAGCTATTTATATACTTAATAATAGACTTTATAGTTAACTTACCGCTAATAAGGACTAAGGGCTCTTAAAACCTTTAAGTAATAATAGACCGGCTAATAAAAGCGATAACTTTAAAAGCGATACTAATAATAAGAGTAGTAATATATACTATTAGGTTTTTATAGTCTTACTTCCGCTTTTATAAAATATTAAAATCTATTATCTCGGATCGAGGGACGAACTAAATAAGGTAATTTTAAAAGGAATTCTACCGATAGACTAAGGTTTAAAAGAAACTAAGTTTAGCCTACTACCCGCAAACCGATAAGGCGATAAAGCGCGCGAACTAAGAGGTATAAGTATACCTCCGCGTATATATCTACTATAAGTAAGATAACTAAGGGGCATAGCTACCTTACGCTTAAGCGGCGCTTAATAATAAGGTAGTATTAATAATAAGTATAAGCCCCTTCTTCGCTATATATAGGTACGATATTAAGCCGATTTAGATTATATAAAAAGAGGGACCGCTTATGCTAAACGCGGAGGGCGTACGGAGCCTCGCACGAAGGATAAGGGAAGTTGCCGACTTCCTTTAAACGGCGATCGCCGCGTTATAAGTAAGGTAAGAGAAGACGGCGAACCGGTCTCGTGCGCTAGCAAAAAGACTTTAAGTAAGCAATAAAGTATAGCTAAATATAAAGAAGTATACTATAAATAAGCCTTACCGGAAGCTTAACTAGCTATACTAAAAGTATACTATAATAAAGGTAGTTAGCTTATATATAGTAGAACTTAATATACTAAGGAGGGTATATAAAAGACTATATATAGAGTTTCTCCGCCGCGTAGTAGATAACCCCTTACTTAGCTAAGTAGTCGACAACTATTAGCTACTACTAGTAATTAAGGAGGACGATAAACTAAAGTATATCGTAAAGAAGATTAAGTAAGCTTAATAAAGACGGATTAAAAGGGGGAGATAGCGCTAAGTCTTAGTAAAGTAGTATAAATATACTAACTTAATATAGTAGCTAATTAGCGACTTTTAAGATATAATCGCTTTAAAGGAATTTAAGGGACGATATAGTAACGCAATAAAAAACAATAAAGGCGAGGTAGGAGGACGATAGTAAGCTAAGCTAAGTAGTAAGGAATAGGATAAAGGAAGTAGTAGAGAAAAGAAGGAAAACCGGGAAAAACGAGAAGGAATTTCGGGCTACGCTTAGTAAACATTAAGACGATTTTAAACGATAAGTATAAGGAGGATACGCTATAAACGCATACTAAGCGTAAATAATAATAAGACTAATAAGGGATATAATAAGATATAATAAGATATAGAGCGGATATAAACAGGATATATAAAGAACTATAACTTAATTAAAGTAAACTACTTACTACCCGCTAATACTAATAGATTAACCTTAAACGTTAAGGTATATCTAAGCTTAGCGCGCCGTAGTAATAATATAAGCTAACTCTATATACTATAATAATCGTTAGTAATATCCTTTTAGCTAGTATCTATTAAGGATTAAAGAACGTATATATAAGTTAGTGCGGTAATCTTTAAACGTCCTTTAAGACGTATAATCTTAAAGCGCGTTTACGGCGGCGACTATATTACTAGTATATTAATATCGCGTTAGTATCGTATCTTACGTAGTTTAAGAACGGGGACGTATAGGTAAATAGCGTAATTTAGCGCGGGCGTAAGTAAAATAATTACGGGCGCGGGGCGAGGCTTAATTTTAGCAAGCCTTATGCTAAGTATCTATATTAAGAGATGCTATATATCCGATATATATAAGGTAGGGGGGGCGCTATATAATAGTGCTATATATCGCGCTCCGCTTACTAAGCGACGATAGCGGGCGCGAAGACTAATATAAGGGCGGCAGCGTATAGTCGCCGGGCGTGTTAAAAGGCGCTAAATAGGTAGACGCCTATAACACGGCGGGAGATAAGGCTTAAGGGGATATAGTAAATATATTAAGGCGCGGCGCGGCGAAGCTATTATAAGAGGGGGCGCGCGCGTAAGTAGATTAGTAATTAAAGAAAGAAAAGAAAAAAAAGAGGGAGAGGGAGAGAGGAAGGGTATTTATGCCTAAGGACTATAAGCGGCGGGTAGGAAAGACGTGCCTTAAGCACTAATATTAGCGGTAAGCGGAGGAGATACGTTATACCGCCTTAGCGCTATTAAGAATAACGTAGTAGCGCGAATAAGTAAGCGTATAACGTATTTAATGCCTTAACGTAACGTTATTTAAGGAGGCGTAAGCGTATAATTATAAGTATAACGAGGACGATTATACCGATTAACGCTAAGTATAGAGCGAGGGGGGGCAGGGCGCTAATATTATATACCTTAGTGCGCGACGGCTTAAAGGGGGGATAGTATTATAAGCTATACTATAAGAAGAGCTATAGTTATATTATAGCGAACGACTTAGAGTTAAGCTAACGTATAGCTAAAGTTGTATAAGACTTTACTTAAACTTAGCCTAAGTTTAACCCGAACTTAACTTAAGTACGGGCTACTTAAGCGACCCCTATAAAGTACGAAGCTACGTAGCTTAGATAAAGATTTCCCCCTTCCCTCTTTAGCTTTAAATAAACATTTATTTAGCTATATACTACTAAGCTAAGTATACGTAGGCCCTTAATACTAAGGAACTTATTACTAATATTAAGGTTTTTATAAAAGACTTTAAAAAGGATATTAAAGTTAATAAAAAGAAACTTATATAAGAAAATATTAATAACGAAGTTAAAATCGAATAACTTTTACTTTTTAAGGAATATAATAAAACGACTATCGAAAACGTTAAGGACGGTAACTTAGCTTTAATAAATAAGATAATTAAGCTAAAGAAAGATTATATATCTTTTTTTATATATATTACTAGTTTAATTAAAGATTAAGACAATCTTAAAAATAAAAATAACGAGCTAGCCGATAAGCTTAAAGAAGATATAGAATTCCTAAACCTAGCTATTAAAGATATTTCTAGATAATATAGTAAGTATTTTAAGATAAATTATAATCTTTATAATAAGAATTATAATTTTAATATACTTTTAAAAGTAAAGAGATTCTTAAAAGATATGCTTAAAGATTAGCTTAAAAAGCAGTAAAACGAGTATAATAACCTTAAACGATATAATAAGATAATTCGTACTAAAGGAGTTTTTATTAATAATACTATAATAAAAGATTATATTATTATTAAAGATTTAGTTTTTAAAGCTATTAAGAAGCTTAATAACTTAAATAAACTAGTTTTATAAAAAGAATTAAGATTTACTAAGAAGTCGGTAAATAAGGTAAAAAACTAAAAAGCTTAAGAATAATAAAGCTATTTCTTAGTAAAAAGAACTTACTTATATTAAATAATAATTCTTAAAGTAGAAAAATAACCCTTTTATTAAAATTAAAAGGATATTATCTTAACGTATTAGTAAATTGCGGTGCGATTAGTAGCTATATTTCCCCTTTAATAGTATATCGTTTAAAATTACGTTATAAAAAAAGATAAGCCTTATATACTTCTTTCGGTAAAAGTATTACCTTTTAAGTATAATAATAATATGATTATACTAAAAACTAATCCTTTTAAGTATATAATTAAGATTTATAACTTTAAAATTTCCTTTAATATCTTAGCTATTAGCTATAATATTTTATTAAGACTACCCTTTTTATAAAAACATAATCTTATAATAAATTAAGATAAAGTGTTATAAAATCTAAACGGCTATGCCCGGACTCCTTACTTTACTCTTAAAGAGCTTTATAAAACCCCGAAATAGGAACGCTTAAAGCACGCACTACGAAGGCTTGCTTAAGGTAATATAACGAACATTATTAGTAAGACCCCGCTAAGGTTTCTAAGATATAACTATAAAGGGTTAAAAGCCTACTTAACTATAGTTTACTACGTCTAACTATAGTTTATAATATATTTAACTATAAAAGACACCGTAAAAACTATTAAGCGGATTCCGCTAGTATTTTTAAGGGATATTTAAGGATTTCCGCGGGATATCTTAATTATAGTTCGACCTGTTTTTAACTAAGGAAGCACCCTAAAAGATATAAAATAAACCTTACTGCGATTTTTAAGGGATATCTAAGGATATTTAAGGGATTTCCCTAACTATAGTTTATATTGTTTCTAACTAGGCTTATACTTAGTTTATTAGGCGATTTTATAAGGATATTTACGGTTTATCTACGTACTAGCAATAAATAAAAGGATAGTAAAGTTAAAGATCTTTAAAATTAGCTTAAAGAACTAAGTATAAAGTAGCTAGTTATGTTTTAAAGAATAAACTAAGCTTTTTACTATTTCTAAACCCCTATATACGTTTATATGTGGTAATTAGTTTGTTATACTAGCTTAACCGGCGGTAATTAGTCCGTAATACTAGCCTTAATTAGCGGTAATTAGTCCGTAGTACTAGCCCTAACTAGCGGTAATTAGTCCGCGCCTTATCCCTCTCTCCTTACGCTATAAGGCGTAGTATAAAAGCCTTTTAAGGTTTAAAGATAATACCTTAAATATTCCTCTTTATAGTTTAATAAAAAACGAGCTTAAAACAAAACCTTTAAATAATTTAAATATAGTAATACCTAACAATAACTATATAAAAAATAGTAATAATAAGGATAATAAAGCTTCTTATATAAATATAAATATCGTATTAATAAATATCGTAATAAAAAACGATAAGACGACTAGTACGATTAAAGATAAAGCAATTATAACTAGTATAATGCAAGCGAAAATAACGCTAAACTTTAGTAAAGAAACTAAAAGCTTAAGAGATAATTATAAAGCTACTAATAATTTATTAAAAGAAAATCTATTAAATACCTTAAAGAATATTAAGTAGTAATATTTTAAGTAAAAAGATAAGATTAAGAAGAAACGGAATAAGAGAAAGATTAAGAATAAGATATATAAAAATAGCTCGTAGTATTTAGAAGGTATTATTAACTTAAAATACCTTAAAAAGCGAATATAGTATATAAGACTTTTAAAAGATATTATTAACTTAAAATACCTTAAGGATCGTTATGTAAAAATACTTAGAAATATATTAAAGAGATATTTCGATATATTTACGCCGCTACTTAAATATAGGCTACCGCTATAAAGTAGTTAAAATTATAAAATTAAGTTAAAAGAAGGCTTTAAGCTTAAATTCTATAAAATATATAACTTAAATAAAAAGTATTTAAAGTTATTAAAAGAATATATCGATAAAGACCTATAAAGAGGTTATATTAAAAAGTCTAAATTAAAATATAAAGCTCTTATACTATTTACTTTAAAGAATAGTAAAGATAAAGAAAAAACTTAACTTTATATCGATTTTAAAGAAATAAATAATAATATAATAAAAGACTAAACTCTGTTACCTCTTATAAGCAAAATAAAAAATAGATTAGCTAATAAGTATTAAGGGCCTATATATACTTAGTTTAGTAGCACGTAGCTAAATAATTATTTATCTAAAGCTAAAAAGGGAAAGGGGAAATCTCTATTTAAGCTATATAGCTTCGTACTTTATAAAGGTCGCTTAAGTAGCCCGTACTTAGGTTAAGTTTAAGTCGAACTTAAGCCGAGTTTAGGTAAAGTCTTATACGACTTTAGCTATATATTAGCCTAACTTTAAGTCGTTCGCTATAGTATAACTATAGCTTTTCTTATAGCATAGCCTATAATACTATCCCCCTTTTAAGCTGTTGCGTACTAAGGTATATAACGTCGGCGCCCCGCCCTCCCCGCTCCGCACTTAGCGTTAATCGGTATAGTCGTCCTTATTATGCTTATAATTATATACTAATACCTCTTTAAATAACGTTATATTAAAGCGTTAGATATATTATACGCTCGCTTATCCGCGCCGCTACGTTGTCCTTAATAGCGCTAAGGCAGTATAACGTATCTCCTCCGCTTACCGCTAATATTAGTGCTTAAAGCACGTCTTTCCTACCCGCCGCTTATAGTCCTTAAGTATAAATACCCTTCCTCTCTCTTTCTTTTTCTTTTTTTTCTTTTCCTTCTTTAATTACTAATTTACTTATACGCGCGCCCCCTCTTATAATAGCTTCGCCGCGCCGCGCCTTAATATATTTATTATAACCCCTTAAGCTTTATCTCTTACTATATTATAAGCGTTTACCCGTTTAGCGCCTTTTAACACGCCCGGCGACTATACGCTACCGCCTTTATATTAATCTTCGCGCCCGCTATCGTCGCTTAGTAAGCGGAGCGCGATACGTAGTATTACTATATAGCGCCCCCTTTACCTTATATATATTAAACGTATAGTATCTCTTAATACGGATACTTAGTATAGGGCTTACTAAAATTAAGCCTCGCCCCGCGCTTATAATTATTTTACTTATACCCGCGCTAGATTACGCTATTTACCTATATATCTCCGTTTTTAGACTATATAAGATATAATGCTAACGCGATATTAATATACTAGCAATACGGTCGCCGCTATAAACGCGCTTTAAGATTATACGTTTTAAAAGATATTTAAGGATTGCCGCACTAACTTATATATACGTTTTTTAATCCTTAATAAACGCTAGCTAAAAGGATATTACTAATAATTACTATAGTATATAAAGTTAGCTTATATTACTATTATAGCGCGCTAAGCTTAGATATACCTTAACGTTTAAAGTTAATTTATTAGTATTAATAAGTAGTAAGTAGTTTGCTTTAATTAAGTTATAGTTCTTTATATATCCTATCTATATTTACTTTATATCTTATTATATCTTATTATATCCTTTATTTATCTTATCGTTATCTATGCTTAGTATACGTTTATAGCGTGTCCTCCTTATACTTATCGTTTAAAATTATCTTAACGTTTACTAAGCATAGCTTAAAACCTCTTTTTATTTTTCTTAGTTTTCCTTTTTTTCTCCGCTACTTCCTTTATCTTATCCCTTACTTCTTAGCTTAGCTTATTATTATCCTTCCGCCTTACCCTTATCGTTCTTTATTACGTTGCTATACCGCCCCTTAAATTTCTTTAAGGCGATTATATCTTAAAAGTTACTAATTAGCTATTATATTAAGTTAGTATACTTATACTACTTTATTAAGACTTAGCGCTATCTCCCTTTTTTAATTTATCTTTACTAAGCTTACTTAATCTTCTTTATAATATACTTTAGTTTATTATCTTCCTTAATTACTAGCGGTAGCTAGTAGTTATTAACTACTTAGCTAAGTAGTAAGTTATCCGCTACGCGGCGGAGGAACTTTATATATAGTCTCTTATATACCCTTCTTAATATATTAAGTTTTACTATATATAAGCTAATTACCTTTATTATAGTATACTTTTAGTATAGTTAGTTAAGCTTTTAATAAGGCCTATTTATAGTATACTTCCTTATATTTAGCTATACCTTATCGCTTACTTAAAGTCTTTCCGCCGGCGTATAAGACCGGTTTACTATCTCCTCTTACCTTACTTATAACGCGGCGATCGCCGTTTAAAGGAAGTTAGCGACTTCCTTTATCTTTTATATAAGGCTCCGTACGCTCTCCGCGTTTAGTATAAGCAGTCCCTCCTCTTATATAATCTAAATTAGCTTAATATCGTACTTATATATAGCGAAAAAGAGGCTTATACCTATTATCGACACTACCCGATTATTAAGCGCCGCTTAAGCGTAAGGTAGCTATGCCCTTTAGTTATCTTACTTATAATAGATATATACGCGGAGGTATGCTTATACCTTTTAGTTCGCGCGCTTTATCGCTTTATTAGTTTATAGGTAGTAAGCTAAACTTAGTTTCCTTTAAACTTTAGTTTATTAATAAAATTCCTTTTAAAATTGCCTTATTTAGTTTATCTCTTAATTTAAGATAATAGATTTTAGTATTTTATAAAAGCAAAAGTAAGATTATAAGAACTTAGTAGCGTATACTACTACTTTTATTATTAATATTACTTTTAAAGTTATTGCTTTTATTAGCTAGTTTATTATTACTTAAAAGTTTTAAAAGCTTTTAGTCTTTATTAATAGTAAGTTAACTATAAAGTCTATTATTAAGTATATAAATAGCTATATAAAGGGCGGTAATAGTTAGAAAAGCCCTTTTTAAAGTTGCTTTTAAATATACCCCTTACTATACGGCTTATAGTTCGTAATAAGCTAGCGTACTATTAATAACTAGCCCGGCTAAAAGAACTTTTAAGCTAGTATTATAAGCGTCCCCTTACGCCTTAAGTATCTTACCGCTATTAAGTTATATATCCGCTAAGCGATTAATACTTAAAGCTTATTTAGCTTTTTATCCTCCCCCTCCTTAAGGTATTAAGCTTTACTTAATACTTAAAGTTAGTCTTTAAAGCGAAGGCGCTTTTTTATATTAATTATATACTCGCTTACTTAAACCTTTAATTACTATTTTAAAGTAAGCGATTAGTCGCCGTTCCGTATTACTTAAAATACTACTTAGTACTCTTTATCTTTTTATAATATTACTATCTACCGCTCTTATATCTCTTACTTATTAAATACGTAGGCTAGTTATGCTTATTCCTTAAGCGCGTCTTAGCTTAAGTTTAGGTTAAGTTTTACTTAAACTCCGCCCTCGTTTACCCCGCCTTTATTTTAAGGTATAAGGTCGTCCGCCTTACTTATATAAGCAATTAACCTTACGTTCTCCTCCCTTTCCCGTATTATCGCGATAGTGCGCTCTTTTTATACTAACTATCGTAAGAGGTTTATATACTCGCCGCTAAAAGGGACCCGCTATCTTATTAATTACGCGCTATCCGGGATTATTTATATTACGCTTTTTATTTCCTTTTTATTAAATGCCCTTTCCGGCTTATCTTAATCGCGGCGCGATAAAGCATTAAGTACTACTGCTAGCCTCTTTAAGCGGTACTTTAATATAAAGTTATATAAAGCGAGCTTTATCGCTTATTTACTTTACCTTTTATTTAACTTCCTCTTTATTATAAAGTACTTTAGATTCTTATAATCTATTAGCACTATAAACGCTAGTATATTATATAACTTTACCCCTTAAAAGTCTAAGTATTATATAATTATAAGTAACTCCTTATTATAGATTAAGTAATTATACTCCGCTATATTAAGTTATTTTAAAAAGAACCTTATTAAGTATTATATCTTATCCGGTCTTACTTATATTAGCATACCGCTTATTGCGTATCCGGAGTAGTCCGCTTTTAAGTACGTTTCCTTTTTAAAGTCGTATAGCTATAGTACTAGCGCGTTATAAAATACCTCTTAGATAAACTTAAACGTAGCTTAGTGCTTATTAGTTTATAAAAACGTTACGTTTTTTTTATAAAGGCCGTTTAAGCACTATAAAGCCTTAGCGTAAAGCGGGATAAAGGTATAGTAGTAATTCGCAAACTTAAGGAAGCTCTAAACGCCCTTTATATTCCTTAGCGCTTATTATATTTAGATAGCCTAGATTTTCTTTAAGTCGTACTAGACCTTACCCTTAGCCTATATTATAAAACTTAAGTACTTTACTTCTTTTATTATAAAGTTGTATTTTTATAGGTTTAGTATAAAGCTTGCTTTTTATAACCTTTTAAGCACCTTTACTACCTTCTTTTAATAGTCGCGGAGCGACCTTAATAAGTAAATTAAAACGTTATCTATATACGCTATAACGAACTTATAAAGGTAGTCTTTTAGCACTTAGTTAATATAGCGCTAAAAGGTGGCTGGCGTTCTTATAAGGCTAAATAAGCATACTTACTATTTAAATAGTTTAAACCTTATTTAAAAGGCCGTTTTAAACTTATAGCCCTTTGCGATTTTAATCTTATAAAACGCTATAATAACGTTAAGTTTTATAAACTAACGTGCCTTCGCTAGTATCCTTAGCGTTTTTATAATTAATAGTAGTATATATTAGTCTTTCTTTATAATTATATTTAAAGCTTAGTAGTTATAGTAAAAGTATAGTTAGCTATTAGCCTTCCTTATAAATAATACTAGCGCCGCGGCTAACGAACTACTTAAGCGGATAAGGTTCGCCTTTAGTAGCTTATTTAAGGTCTTTTAAAGGACGAGGAGTTCTTCCTTTAATATATTATAAAAAGGCCCTTATAGTAGTAACGGCTCCTTACCGTCTTTATTTAAAGTAAGATAGATTTTATAGTCTATGCTTAATCGGAATAAGGGTTACTTAAGTGCCTTTATAAGTGCGAAAAGGTCTAAATAAGCTTATAGTGCTTAAGCCGGGATATAGTCCGCTAGGTTAACTAGCGTCTTTAGCTAAAAGGCTCTCTTTACGTCCTTTATCGTAACCGCCCTTACGTTAAGCGCTCGTCGTTGCCCCCGGCTATCCTTTTAGGCCCTTTTTTATTAGCACTCCGCCGCGAAGATAAAGGCGCTTACTAGCTTCGCCTCCTAAATATTCGTAATCTTCGCGGCTTCCTTTAATTTTTAAAGGCCGATTTAAATCCCCGCTTTTTTATACCGGATTTAGTCCCCCTTAGCATTATAAACTACCTCGTTTTTCTTTATTTACGGTCTCCTTAAGAATACGTCGTAGCTTAACTCCGGTACTATATATACGAATATCTATTTTAAGTATTTATTAATCTTTATCTTAAACGCTACGATCCTTTTTATTTAAAGCGTTAGTATATCCTTTAAAAAGAGCTATAGCAGCCTCCTTATCTTATCTATAAAGAGTATTTATAGCTTTATCGCTACCCCCTTACTTACTACGGTATAGTAGTTATAGCCTATATACTACGCTTTATAGCATAAAGATAAGGGGATAAAGCGCGGACTAATTACTACTAGTTAAGGCCGGTACTATAAACTAATTACCGCTAGTTAAGGCCGGTACTACGGACTAATTACCGCTAGTCGGGCCGGTATAATAGACTAATTACTATATATAATCGTATATAAAGGTTTAAAAATAGTAAAAAGCTTATTTATTCTTAAAGGTATAGCTAGCTACTTTATACTTAATCCTTTAAGCTACTTTTAAGAATCTCTAACTATACTATCTATAGTATATAAAGTAAACTATAGATATCCTTATAAAATCGCTTAATAAACTAAGTATAAGCTTAGTTAAAAACACTATAAACTATAATTAAGGAAATCCCTTAAATATCCTTAAATATCCCTTAAAAATCGCGATAAGGTTTATCCTATATCTTTTAAGGTGCTTTTATAGTTAGAAATAAGTCGAACTATAGTTAAGATATCCCGCGGAAATTATTAAAGTCTTTAACTTATAAGGTTATAAGGACTTAAGCTATAGCTTAAGCCTTATTATATAAGGAGGGCCGGGTCCGCATATATAAACATAGACCCGCCGTATATAAGCAGGCTCTTTATAGCTTATTATTATAATACTACGGACGGCACCTATATACTAGCCTTTACCTACTCCGTAATAGTATAAGCTATTAATTATAGACTCGTTCGATAGTATAATAGCGGGAGCTCCGCCTTAAGCGGAGCGGGACGACGTTATTATAAAGTCGTTACGGAACGCCTTAAAGGCGTTAAAGGGTGCGTCGGCCGGCTAAAGAGATAACTTCCTCGCCGCACTAAGGGGGCCGACTATAAAGCCTATTTTAACCCTTATAGCATCTACCGCGCTAAGAGCGGCGCCTACGATTACTATAATGCGGAAGCCGCTTTTATAGCCGATATAAGACGGGAAGCCGGAGAGCTTTTACTTCTTCCTTAGCCGGCTATAAGCGAAATACTATGCTAATAAGGAATACGGCCTTAATAGCGGCCGGAGCGCCGTTTAGTACGCGCTCTTATATACGCTACTAGAGCCTTAAATAAGGAGGATCGCGGGTTTTTAGGAAAAGGGGGGCTATAACGGCTCCCGGGACCCTTAAGACTTTTTTTAGCACCTTATCTACGCGTTTAGTAATATATAGGAATAAGAAAAAGCGTAGGATAGGCTACGCACCTTTAGATAAAGGGACGGATAGTCTTTTAAGGAGTTCCTCCTTAAGTTTAAGGAGACCCTCTTCCGGGCGGCGGGTACTATAATATAGGAAGATAGCGCGAAGTTAATATAGCTACGGAACTTAATTACCTTAGCGCTCCGCGAGCTTCTTATCCTTATAATTATGCTTTCTATATACGGCGAGTATATTAGCCGCCTTACGAAAGTAGCTTAAGGCTATAAATAAACGCCTTGCTTTTAAAAGTTACGGAAGCGCACTTTATATAGCGGGGATAAGGTTACCCCCCTTTTATAAGATACGCTTACCGTTAACGTCGATAGCAATACTCTTATAACCGCGATAAAGACCGACCGCGTAAAACGCCTAAAGAAGGTATCTACGACCTTAACCTCTTTTACGCCGGCGGGCTAGTCCTCTTAGTAGCGGGCTAAATAGGTCTCTAGCGATAAGATCTAAAAACGACGTGCCGATAGCCGATACTTATACTACGAAGCGGGCTCTTACTTCGCTGCGAAATGCCTATATAAGCCGGCGAAGCGTCCTTCCGTAGGAATCCGCTTTATAGCGGTTAATATACTACCTTAGCTCGCCTTAGATAATAAGGACCCCGCCCTTTATAAGGCGGAGGGAAAAGAATAGCTCCGAGGTAAAGATAGGCCCCGGAGCCGTAGTCGTTAGTATAAGTAAGGTAGGAGCTAGTAGCCTATATAAAAAAGGATCTTACTTTAATATAGGTTATGCTTAATTAGTTTAAGTCTCTTACCGCTCTTATAGATAAGGGATACTAGTGCTACGCTATAGTAAATAAAGCGTTCGCACGTTAAATATAAGTGCTTATTAAGAGGATTACCCCGCGCTAAGTAAAGGGCGCCTTAAGCGTAATAAAGGGTGCGGAGATTAAAAGCATTACTTAGCTAGCTATAAAGGTAGCCGGCTGCTTAAGGCTTATCGTAGTATATATAATCCCGGAGCTTAAATTCCCTTTAATCGTAAGGAAGCCTTAGCTTATATATATATAGTCCTTTTTAGTTTTATACTAAAAAAGGCTATAGTTCGGCTTAGCGGAGATATAGCTACGCTATGTTAACGGCACCTTTAAAGAGATAGGGGCTATATTAAGGCTAGCTAACGCCTTTAAGGTGCTTGCTTTAGTCTTTATAAGCATAGTTAAACGGCTCGTATGCTAAAAGGGCAAGGCCGCCGCTAACGCGGCGATCTACGCTATAAGCCTTACGGATATTAATAAGGCCCTAAAAACTAAGACGCTAAAATCGCCGGCGGACTTATAGAGGGTTATCTTATAGCGCTTCCACAACTTATTACCGCTCTTTATAAAGCATAAGGCCGATAAGCTTAACCCTTATAAGCCGGGAGTTAATTATAAGATCCTTATCCGCACGGACGAGCGAGGAAGGGAGTTCCCCGCGCTTTTTAAGCCGCTATATAGCATATTACGGGCTAAGTTATTAGTGCTAAAAAAGACCCTTCGGGACTTATTAAATAAGGGGTTTATCCGGGCGAGTAGCTTTAAGGTAAGCGCCCCGGTGCTCTTTATCTAAAAACTAAGGGGCGGAATCTACTTTTACTATAATTATCGGGCCCTTAACGCGATTACGCGGCCGGACTATTACCCGCTCCCGCTAATCTTTAACACGCTCCGCAACCTATTTAAGGCGAAGTAGTTTACTAAGCTCGACGTTATATAGGCGTTTTATAAGGTGCGGATTGCGGAGGGTAAGGAGTAAAAGACGGCCTTCCGTACCTGTTATAGCCTATTTAAGTGGCTAGTAACCCCTTTTAGTCTTACCGGGGCCCCGGCTACCTTTTAACGTTATATTAATAATATCTTTTAAGACTTCTTCGATAAGTTCGCCTCCGCTTATATTAATAATATCCTTATCTATAGTAGCGGCTTATATAAAGACTATATATAGAAAGTATAAAAGGTCTTAAACCGCCTTTACTTATATAGCTTATACCTTAATCCGGATAAGTGCGAGTTCGGGGTTAAGCGGGTAAAATACCTTAGGTTTATAATCTATACCGGCGCGGGGATTTAAGCGGACCCCGTTAAGATATAGGCGATTTAGGACTAAGATGCCCCGATAACGTAAACTAGCATACGGAGCTTCTTAAGCTTCGCTAATTACTACTATATATTTATCCGGGGGTTTTTTAAAATCGTTATACCGTTAAACGAGATTATAAAGAAGAAGGTAGCTTTTCGTTAAGGACTTATATAAGAGGGTGCGTTCCGTATGCTTAAGGACTTATTTTCGCAAGCCCCGGTGCTACTTTAATAGGATTTTAACCGCACTACTATAGTAAAAGCGGACTATAGCGGCTAGGCGCTTAAAGGCACGCTCTTATAAGAGGTAAAAGGCTAGAAGTAGCTTATAGCCTTTTACTTAAGGAAGCTAACCTTAGCGGAAAGGAACTACGCTATTTACAATAAAGAGATACTTATTATTATTAGCTGCCTTAAGTAATAGTAAGTAGAGCTCCGTAGTTATAAGAGCTTTAAAGTCCTTATAAACTACTAAAACCTTAAGTATTTTATAACCCGCTAGCACCTCTTTAAGCGGCAGGCCTATTAAGCTAAGTACTTATCCCGCTTTAACTTTTAAATTAAGTATAGGCCGGGTTAAGACTCCGCCGTCCTAAACGCGCTTTCCCGGCGGGACTAAGACCGTACTATAAACGCGGATATTAAGGCGCGGGATCTATAGCTTATTCCGTAGGCGGCGTTGCGTACGTATATTAAGGTCTCCTTTATTAAGGAACCGTCGACCCCCTTATTTAGTGCCCTCGTTAAGGAGCCTTTAACCCCCTCGGCCGATAAGGTAAACCCGCCCGCTATATTAAAGGCGGGTATCTTACCCTCCTTACCGGCACCTGCTTAAGCGCTAGGTTTAAGGGGCTAGGTAGGCTTAAGCGCTTAAGTAACGAGGATCTTTTAAGATAAGGGCCTCTAGCGTCTTTAAGATAGGCTAGCTTCTTAAGACCGTATATATAAGAGCATGCGGCGCGCCGTAAAGTCCGGCGCACGTTCCTTAAATCTAAAGCTACGATTAAAGGTATAGGTAGCGGATTACTATATTAACTTAAGGGGGCACCTCCGTTAAAGGGGTAGGTTATAGGTGCCGGGCGCCCCTTATACAACGGAAGCCGATAAGAAGGACGCTTTACTAAAGGATAAGCTTAAAAACGAGCTTTAAGGGAAGCTAGTATAGCTAATCTACGACTTTAGTATTATCGGCTACCTTAGCTAGTAAGGCACGGCGGCAGGGCTCGCAAGGGACTTTTATTAGCCCTTTATATAGCACTATATACGCCGCTTCCTTCGTAATTATAATATTTACGGCCGTATAAAGATTTAGCGGGCGCTTTATAAAAGGCTCTTAAAGTAGCTGCCGATCCTAGACCGGTTTTAAATATATATTTAAATAGATTTTATAACGGATCTTCCGCTTATATTAAAGGGGAATCGCTATATATAGGTTATTAAAGACCGTCTTAATAAGGAAGTAGTGCTTAAACTAATACCCTTTATAAAAGCGGAGGTATATATAAAACGTTTCTTTTAATACTAAGCGCGGATATATAGCTAGCTAGCTTTAATTACGAGCGATAAAGGCTTTAACTAAATAAGGCGCTTTTAGCAGCACCTTTATAAGCTGCTTTAAGTTACTTAGCTACTTAGCTCCGCGTATTACTTATAGACTAATAAGGGCCTAAAACGCGTTAATTAAAAAGCATAAGCTTACTTACAGGCTATAGTAGTATAAAACTAAGCGGACTAAGACTATTAGCTCTTAGCTACGTAGCTTGCCTTAAATAGCAGGCCTTAAGCGTTTATCGGGATATCCCCTTTCTTCGCGTTATATAGCTTTAAACCCCCCTCCTTAATACCTTAAATAGCGAATATAGTAGCGAAAGAGCACTTAGCCGCCTCGCTAAAGGCTTAGGCTACTTACTTCGTTTAAAAACTTAAAGAGACTACGGACTATTACTAATTAGTAATAGCGGCGGCCGCGTAAGACTAAGAGCGGCACGCTAATAAGTCTAGGTCTTTAGTAAAGAGTTTCGCACTAAGAGATAAGGTTTAGTTAAACCTCTATAACTATTAATCCGGCCGCTTAAAAAAGAAGCTTAACTAGCTATATACGAAGTTTATAGTGCGGAGAGTTATTAGCTTATAGGTTATAGAGCTTAAGGGGTTGCCTTTAAGGATATATAATAAGATTAATATAGACTTATTACGCTAAGCGGCTTAAGACCCCTTACCCGGTTAAGCGGTTATAGACCTTTAGCCCCCCGTAATCTTAGTTAAGGGGGAAAAGAAATTCGCAATTAAGGAGGTAAGAGTAGCTTATTAAAGAAAGGTAAGTAAGGGCAAGCGGCGGGAGGTGCTCGTTAAGTAGCGTAGCTACCTAAACTTAACTTAAGAGCCCGTATAAGAGCTTATAGGCGCTAACGCTTTAAATAAGTTTAAAGCTCTTTATAGCCCGGTAAATAAAAACGATAAGCCTAGCAATTAGTAGCTTTCCTTTAAGCGGAAACGGGGGGCAATACTAGCCTTTTTATTACTTATAGCGTCTTACGGAGCGGGAGAAAAAGAGGAGTTTTATTTAAGGCCGCCTAGCCCGGGCGCTTAAAGCTTATACTACTTATCCTTATCTTTAGTCTCTTCCTTATCGTCGTCTTTATCCTCCTCCTCCTTAGGGGCGGCGGCGGCGGCCTTTAAGGCGCGGAGACGGCCCTTTAGCCTAGATATCTAAGCGGCGGCGGCGGCGAATAGGTTAAAGGCGGCGGCGGCAGCGCTATTATAAGTAATGCGGACGGCCGGGACGGGGGCGGCGGGGACGGATAAGGGCACCGCTAATAGCGCTACGAAGGCGGTATTCTTAGCTAAAAGTAGTTAGCGCTAGTCGCTACGGTAAGCGTAGTAAGGGGGGAGGAAAGGATAAGGGGGGACTTACTTAAGTATATAGCCTATCCGCTTAAGCGAGCGTAGGTAATAGTAAGCGGCGCCGGCGGCTTTTAGTTACGCTTTAGCCGCCTTACTACTAAGGTCGGCCTTTTAAGCTATCTTAGCGGTAGTAAGGACGGCCGGAGCCGCCTTATAAGCGCGGCCGGTATAGGCGTAAGCAAAGTAGCTACCGCTAAGGCGACCCGCTTACTTATAGTAAGTATAGCCGCTTAATAAGCAGCGTATATAGGACTTATTATAGGCGGCGCCGGGCAATACTTACCGCTTATACTAAGTTATAGGGTTAGTATAAGGATAGCGTACTTAGGGGAGCGGACTTATAGCGCTTAACTTAGCGGTCTTAGGGGTAGTAAGGGGGCTGCTATAAAGTAAAGTCGCGGGGGCCGGCGATAGAGTAGTTACTTATAGGGGTATTATCGGCGCGAGCGTAGCTAAAGAGGCGGCGGCGATATAGGCGGCGGTAGCGGTATAAGTGCGGCACTTAAGCTCGATATCTTTAAAGAGCTCCGATATAAGCACCGACGACGTAAACGATATATTGTTTTTACGAGGGTTAGCTTAAAGGCATTTACTCCGCATACCGGAGGGCGATACTTATAGTATTGTTATTATTATTACTATTACTACTGCTATTACTACTACTACTACTACTACTACTACTGCTACTACTACTATTATTATTGCTAGCTTAAGAGGAAGAGGAAGGAAAGGAGGGTTAAAGGCGGAGGGACGGGGTATTTATACCCCTTAGTCCTTAGCTTAAGGCGCGGAATACCGCAACGACAAGCAGGCCGCTTAATACGCCGCCGGGCTATTAAGGGCGGATAAGGTGCCCGCTTAATAAGTAAACGGGCCTCTTAATAAGTAGCCGCCTTAGTAAGGGCGGGCGGCGGCGGCGGGTAAGGCTATTAAACCCGCTATTATACGGCCTTACTTACTATAACGCGAGTTTAGCGCCGGCCGGGCCGCGGACCGGGCAGCACTTTATAATAGCTAGTAGCCCCTTATAATAGCTCCGAACTACATAGCGCGGTATAAAGAGCGGGGGCATTATATTAAAGTCTTTAACTTATAGGGTTATAAGGACTTAAGCTATAGCTTAAGCCTTATTACGTAAAGAGGGCCGGGTCCGTATATATAGACACGGACCCGCTATATATAAGCAGGCTCTTTATAGCTTATTATTATAATACTATAGACGGCACCTATATACTAGCCTTTACTTACTTCGTAATAAAAATCCTTAAAAATCCCTTAAAAATACTAGCGGAATCCGCTTAATAGTTTCTACGGTATCTCTTTTAGTTAAAGATATCGTAAACTATAGTTAGGTAGGCTCTTAACCCTTTATAGTTATATCCCGGAAACCTTAGCGGGGTTTAACTAGTAATATTCGTTATATCTCTTTACGCAAGCCTTCGTAGTACGTGCTTTAAGCGTTCTTATTGCGGGGTTCCGTAAGGCTTTTTTAAAAGTAAAGTAAGGAGTCCGGGCGTAGCTATCTAAATTCTATAATAACTCCCTTAAGTAAGAAAGAAAAGCTAACGTCCTCGTTAGTTTAAAGTAAGAATAAAGTAAAGGGGGTGCTAAGTAATAGCTTTATAGTAGCGTCTTTACGCTATATTAATAGTATGCCGTCCTTATCCTTTTAATAGTTTTTTTCGGCCTATTTAGCTAATAGTAGCCGGGCAGCTTAAGATAGCTAGTAAGCGGCTTTATTATAAATCCTTACTTTATATTTAGTTATATAGCTTCGTCTTTATTAAGGCGATTAGTGCGTTTAGCTAGAACTTATAGTAAAGTTTTTCCGACTTTCCTTTAAAGCGTATATTTAAGCCCTTATTAAGTAGTAAGGAGTCTCCGCGCTAAGGAATACTTAAGTTCCTTAGCGGGATATATTATAAGAGACTAGCTTTATTTAAGCCTTATCTTATATTATTATCTTACTTATCTTTCTTATACCGTCTTTTAATCCTCCGCTAAATCTCTTGTTTTACTTACTAGCCTTATAAGCCGTTTATAAGCAAGATATTATATTTTACTTACTGCCGCTATTATAGTTATCCCCCGCTCTTTATCGCTAGGCTTTCCGACTTATTATCCTTCTTACGCGGCGCTACTACCTACGCCTTTCCGCTAACTAATACGCGTCTAGCTACTAAGAAGGTATTAAGGTAAGGGTAAGCCGTCTTATTAATATTAATAGGTATAGTAAGCACCGGGGTATTAAACGTTTATATTCCCGCTTAAAAGCAAGTAATAAGGTCCTTAATAGCTTTAATGCTTAACTCCTCGCTTTTAAGGTTTTAAACGTACTTAATAGTCTTAAAGAACCTTTATATAAAGGGGGCCTTAAGGGTAAGAATATAGAGCGCGTAGTTAGTGCGGTTAATAAAGCGGATATTAAAGCTTAAGAACTTTATTGCTTAGGTTAAAGTTAAGTCGCGTTTAGACTTTTCGTAGGCTTATAAGTAAAACTTAGTATAGTTTATAATTAAGCGGAAACTCCTAATTATTATAATCTTATCGCCGGAGTATAGGCTTATAAAGCTAAGTTTATTAAGGATCGTATTAGTTACTACTAGCGGCTCTTATAAAATTAAGCGGCGGAATATATCGCGAGGCTAGTTATCGCTATCTCCTTCGGTTAAGGAGAGATAGCGGATAGACTATAATAAGACGCTTATACGCCTTTATATAACCGGGCTAAGCGTAGCGGTAAGCGGGAAAAGCGTTCGCTAAGTAAGACTAAACGGGTCCTTAAGGCCTATTATAGCTATAAGCTAAGAAGGGGATTTTATAGTATAAGCTAGACCGCGTATAAAGCGAGATAAGGTTTTAGCTATAGTCGCTTAAAACGCCGCTATAAACCTAGCTATAAACTAGTTAAGCTAGGCCTTAAATATATAGTTAAGAATAGCGCGGATATTGTTTTAATCGTTTAGCTAAAGCGGGTTTTTACTAGCTATAGCGGCTATTATAAATCTTAAGACTATAGTAAGGTTAGCTAACCTTAAGGCGTTAAGTATTAGCTAGTTATTCCGCTAATAAAGATTTTTAGCTACGCCTTAAAAAATATATAGGCGGCGGGGGCTTTTAAATAGTAAAAGCTAGGCGGGAGGTATAGCTAAGTTACCGCGAAACTAGCTATTTAAACCTCGCTATAGTATAAGGCCGGGAAGCGAGTCGTTTAAGTTAAGTATTTAAAGAAGGTAGTATAGGCCGTCCCTTATAGTACTATAGTTTAAGTTAAATCCGTTAGCTTAAGCGCGGCTACGGAAGGCGGCGTAGGTTTATACGGAAGCTTAAACCTAAAGGTTTTAACTCTCGCTAAAGGACTTAAGGCTATAGAGGATAGCCGCCTCGTTTTTATAAAGCTTAAGGGCTCGCTTATATCCTTCGTATTAAAGGCGTAGGGGCTTATAAAAAAGCAGGCTAAAGAAGTAATTACGGAATAGCTAGTTTTAGCTATAAGAGACGTTAAATAATAAAAGGACTTAAAATAAAAGTATAAGGATTATAAGCTTAAGGTAAAGAAAGTTATATATATAGGAGTAAGCGAGGTGCGGCGGGCTATAGCTAGTAGTAAAGGGAAATATAGTTATAAAAAAAAGAAAAAAAAGGAGAGAGGGCGGGCGGCGGAGAGAATTTAAATAAGTATACCGTAAAGCTAAAAAGGCCTTATTACTTAAGGTAAACGGCGGTATATTATTATTAAAATAACTAATTACCTTAATATAAGAGAGTGATTTTACTACTTTAATAAATCAGCTATTTAATCCTTACCTAATTAGCTATGTATAAGGGGGTGTATAAATTATATAAAAACCCGCATTAAATAGCCTAGCTTCGGCTCGTTATTTTCTAAGTCCTTATATCCTTATAAGACGTTTATAACGTTATGTGCGGAACTAAGGAGGTTAGGGTAGCTAGATAAAATAAGGATCCGCTTAGACTTAAACTAACCTTAACTAACTTTAAACACGAATTGCCGCATAAGGAAGGGATATATAGCTACGGGATAAAATGCTTTAAAATCAGCATTCTTCGGGCTTTAAGACTACCTAAAGGCCGGTCCGGATATGTCACTCCGTTCCCTTATATTTGTCTATAAAAGGCGAATCTGCCGCTACTAAATAGCTAGAGATTCTATAAGCACTTACGCACTTAATTCTTTATTAATCAATTCTAGCTAAAAATCCTGCCTTATATAAATATTAACTCCTCTATTACGTAACATTACGTAATCTCCTAATTTCCCTACAATTTCGCTGCTGCTCTAACCTTTAATAGGTTATAAGCCCGGCTTAGCTTACTACGCCGGGAAATTAATTACTCCTCTAACCAGCTTTAGAAAATTCCGAAAAAAATACGACCCCTTTCCTCAATTACTCGTCTAACCTTTATTAAAATTTGACGTTAATTGAACGACTAAATCTCTTAGAATTTGTACCTAAAGATATCTTAACCTCGATCACCTCCTCTAATCTCTTTCCTTTTCTAGAAATCCCTTTGTCTATATAAAAATCTCTTGAAATTCCTTCTTCTCCGCTAAGACCCGTTCTATCCTTAGGAATTTGCCTAGAATTTCCTTTACTAATCCCTACCGACTTCTTTTATCTTTCGACCCTTCTTAAGTTAAAAATCAACCTTTCTTAAGTTAAAAATCAACTTTTCTTTACCTACTTATTCTATCTTACTAAAGATATAT
This sequence comes from Ophiocordyceps robertsii, assembly GCA_027405785.1. Taxonomy (NCBI): domain Eukaryota; kingdom Fungi; phylum Ascomycota; class Sordariomycetes; order Hypocreales; family Ophiocordycipitaceae; genus Ophiocordyceps; species Ophiocordyceps robertsii. The sequence goes on along the minus strand of JAPEBW010001547.1, from coordinate 492 downwards.
AAAATAGTAGGCTAAAAAGAATACGAGTTTTCTAAGTTAAAGGGTAATTTAAATTATACTTTATAGACTACTAAAATGCGAGTAATTCTTATTAAAGAAAAGCTTATAGCTGCTTTAGAGCAAGTAAATTATATAAAGACGGAAAAGGCTCTTACCTTAATTTTCCTATGCTTAGAAGACGGTCCCTTAATGTAGATTAAGCACGTAATAACTGCTAAAGATGCTTAGGAAGAGCTGCAAAAGCTATATAATCCCTTAAATTTCTCGTCGAATTATTTACTTATAAAACAGCTTTTTAACTTAGGTCCCTCCGACTTATAGTTAGAGAAATACCTTTATAAGGTAAAAGAGGTCTACGAGGAATTAAAATCTCGAGAAATAGACATTCCGGAAGTAGTTCTTATAGCATGGATTTTAAATTCCCTTAGCGGGGAATTTAGAAGCTATATAACTAATATTACGTAGAGCCTTAAGCATAATTCTATAGCTTTC